>VZQC01003894.1:2742185-2770793 GCA_009823505.1 Rhizomys pruinosus
GGCTGGGCATGGGCCAGCGGAGCAAGCCAGTAAACAGCATTCCTCCATGGCCTGTGCTTCAGCTCCTGCCTCCAGGTTCCTGCCCTGAGTTCCTGCCTTGGGCTCCCTGAGTGATGAACTGTGACCCAGGAGATGTAAGCTGAATAAACCCTTTCCTCCCCAAGTTGGTGCTGGTCAGAGTGTTTTGTCACAGCAATGGAAGACAAACTAGAACAGCCATCTTGTCTGCCAGTACTTTTTATTGAAGTTAAGACATAATAAAAAAAAAAAAGACATAAAAATGCCTATGTTATGGAGGTATAGTGTAATTTTCAGATAGTAGTAAAACTCAAGTATTAAAACCCCCAGGTCATAAGCAGAATATTACCAGGTCCTCAGTAACCATTTTAAACTTTTTGCTCACAAAGTCTATCTGATTTCATTCGTCAACTTGACTGAATTAAGAAATATCCAGAGCATTAATGAGTGACATTTTGTTTTTTGTTTTTGTTGAGACAGGGTTTCCCTGTAGCCCCAGCTGTCCTGGAACTTGCTATGTAGACCAGCCTGGCCTTGATCTCACAGAGATCCACCTGCCTATGCCTCTTGAAGGTGGTGTGCCACCATGCCTAGCTGAAGCACATCTTTGGATGTATGGATGAGGACATTCCAGAGAGATTCAACTGAAGGAAGAGGACCACCCCAGGGCCTAGTCCCCCAAGCTGAATAAAATGGGGAAAAGGTCAAAGCCAGCTGAACAGCAGCATTTTCCCTTCCCTGCTTCTTGGCCCACCCAGATGTTAACCACTCCTAATACCAACTTGAGAAGGAAAGGGTTTATTTTATCCTACAACTCCTGGGTCACAGTTCATCACTAAGGGAGCCTAAGATAGGAACTCAGGGCAGGAACCCGGAGGCAGGAGCTGAAGCAGAGGCCACGGAGGAACGCTGCCTACTGGTTGCTCCTCTGGCCCATGCTCAAGCCGGGTTCTTATACAGAACAACATGCCCAGGGGTGGCATGGTCCACAGTAGGTTGTGCCCTCCCACATCACTCAACTATAAAGAAAATACCTCACAAGCATGACCACAGGCCAGTCCAATGGAGGCAGTTCCCCAGTTGAGGCTCCCTCAACTCTGGTATGTCAACTTGACACTAAAGTTATTTATACGCCGAGGTTTATATCGAAAATTCAAAGCATGAAGATACGAAAAGATCTTCTACAAAAGATACAAAAGGAAGGAAAGATCCTTCCTTTGGCAAGGAAAGGATGTGAGCATGGTTAAACCTGTGTATAGGACAGACAGGTTGACAGTAGTACCGACAAGAGCACTGTGGTTACTATAAAGATTGGCACTGTGAAGGAGGAAGCTAGTGTCCTGCGCTGGGATAGTAGGAAAGCTGACCTGAGGCTCAAGACTCCAGCTTGTGAAAATGCAAATTCATTTGAATGGAGAAGGACTGAATTAAGAATATGGCCCAAGGGTTTCCTGGCTCAGAAACAATCACTGAGGGAAGTGTTTCCCCAAGTTCAGTTGCCAAGGTGCACAGAGGCCAGGACAGCTGTGGCAGAAGGGACCACACTATATCATGAGCCCACAGCAGAATTTAGTGGCTTTGACCATGTTGTGCTGGTTTTGTAGGCAAGAAAGATGGAAGAGTGAAGGGATCATAGACACTAGCATCAAGGTTCCAGAAAGTCATTTAGGCCACTCAGTGTGTGGCAAAGTCAACTTCCTCGCAAGGAAGCCTTGAGGGGCCATTACATGGAGACCCCAGTCCTTGGAGATGCCCTGACTATGGGATGTCTGCCAAAGAAAGCTACAGGCTCAGGATGAAAATGGCCCAGCAAAAAGACTGTGTGCTACGGGTAGCAGAGCTGGAGGGGCAGGGCTAGCTAAGGCTGGAAGAGCCCATATGATCCCATCACAAGCCCTCATGCTGGTCTTGGAGCTCCAGGACCTCAGAGTTGCCCTGTTGAGTTTGTCTTGCTTTGGCCTGATCTTGCCTTTCTGCGTTGCGTCCAACCCCACTTCTTCCCTTTTGAAATGGTAATGTTTATTCTATGTCATTGTGTATTGGAAAGATAGAAGGTACTTTTCATTTTTATGGGAACTCAGTTAATAAGTAGAATGCCTGAGTCTCAGAAGAGATTTTGGATTTTGAACAGTATTGAAACTGTTAAAACTATAGGTGATATTTGAAGTTGGAATGAATGCACTTTGCATTGGGACAGCCATGAGCCTAAGGGGCTAGGGGCAGAATAGTATGATTTAAATTGATAAGTTTATTTGACGAAGGGTGATCTTGTGATGCCTAATTTTTTTGAGGCAAGGTCTCCCTGTAGCCAGGACTGGTCCAGAACTCACTCTGTAGATCAGGCTGCCCTTGAACTCAACAGAGATCTGCCTGCCTCTACTTGCCCCCACCCCTGCCCCTGCCCCTGCCTCTCTCCCTCTGCCTTTAGTGGGATTAAAGGCATATATCACTATGCCAGGTATGATGGATAATTTTGATTCCCAGCTTGATTAGATTAATAATCACCTGGAAAAATCAACAAGGCACATCTTTGGGTGTGTCTGTGCAGCATTTCCAGAGAGGTTGAGCTGAGCAGGGAAGACCCACTCTGAATGTGAAATGGGCTGGTGTCTAAAAAGGAAGAGGGGCCGGGCGTGGTGGCGCACGCCTTTAATCCTAGCACTTGGGAGGCAGAGGCAGGCGGATCTTTGTGAGTTCAAGGCCAGCCTGGTCTACAGAGTGAGTTCCAGGACAGCTGGGGCTACAGGGAGACCCTGTCTCAAAAAGGACAAAAAAAAAAAGGGAAGAGGGCTGGAGAGATGGCTCAGCAGTTAAGAGTGCTGATTGCTCTTGCAGAGGACCTGGTTCGATTCCCAGCACCCATATGGCGGCTAAGAACACATCTTTAACTCCAGTTCAGGGGAATCCGATGCCCTCTTCTGACCTCCGAGGCTTTGCAGGACACGGGTGCACAAACCTACATGCAGACAGTACACTCACACACATAAAACAAATAATAAAATAAATAAAAAGGAAGAAGGGTGGAAGCAGCTGAGCATTTGGCTTTCTCTGCTTCCTGATTTGCCCAGATGCGAGCAAGCTGCCCGCCACCCGGCACTTCCAGACCGCCTCTGCCCTGCCCCTGGCCTCGAAGTCCGCTGCCCCTGCCATCTGCCTCTGGCCCCTGCCCCTGCCTCTGCCTATGCGCCTGCCCTGCCAGCCCCTGCCTCGCACTGCCCCTGCCTCTGCCCCTGCCCTTGCTCTGCCCTCCCCACTGCCTCTGACCCTCCCCTGGCCCCTGCCCGTGCCCCGTGCGCGGGCGTCTGGCCGCTCTGCCCCTGCCCCTGCCCTGCCCCTGCCTCTGCCCCTGCCCCTGCCCCTGCCCCTGGCCCTCCAGACAGCCTCTGGTACACCAGGTGGGCCAAGCTCCGAGAACATGGGGAAGGAGCCTTTGCCCTCAGTGGGTGCATTCCTGCTGGAGAGGGCTTGAGAGGCTCTGCTCAGTAGCTCACAGGAGTAAAAAAGTACACTGGCACCCAGGAGTCAGGTTTGGTCTCAGAGGTCACAGAAGCCAGGTCAGACAGCAAATTTTAGCTCTATATAGGTTATACTGTCAAAGTTCATGAAATGTAAGTGATGGATTTAGCATCCCAACCTCGGGATGGGCCGTAGCTCAGTGGAAGAGTGTTTGCCTAGCATGTATGAGGTCTTGGGTTCACACACACACACACACACACACACACACACACACTCAAGACCAGAACACAGTAGGCACCTAACACACCTTGTAGATGACTGTGTAATAAACCTGTCCTATAATGCATTGGGCTGTGGGGTACAGGGAGGGTGGTGAGCATGCTGACAAGGTGGGTATGCAAGATCAATAGGTGAGCCTTTCAGAAGGCCCGCTACTGAGCCTTACAGGAAACAAGAACAGCACAAAGTATCTGAGACTCCCTAGCCCCTCGCCTCCAGAAGCCATGAATTACACATGGCAGGGTGCAGTAAAGGCAGACTGATTTCAGTATTAGCTGAAGCAAAACCTAATTAGGAAGGCAAATTGATTTCCAAAAAAAGATTAGGATGATCTGTTCCCAGGACTTTTGAAATGGTTTTTTAATTGTCTGTTCTTTTGCATTATTCATGTAAACGTGCATCTTTGTGAGTGAAGTCCAGCTCATTTTCCTCCTTCAGCCCTGTGGGGGCTGAGCTGGCCACTCCTCTGGGCATAGCTGGGAGCCTGTGGGGAGATGGACACAGAGGTGAACTGGAGAGGGCCCCGAGGAGCAGCAGTGAGGGACACAGAGCTAAGAGCTGCCCTTGTCCGCCTACCCCACCCCAGGTGGCAAGATCTCAAGGGAAGGGGATCTTCCTCTTCAGGAGGCTGAAGGACATCATGGACTGGAGGAAGGTAAGCCGCCCTCTTCCCCCGTCCCAAGCCCTGCCTTCCAGGAGGAAGCCCTGCCTCTCTTTCTCCAGGACTCACAGGGTTGGTAGCCCAGGTCTCCCCACAAGAGCAGCAGTTCTGGGTTCAAATCTTGTCCTCACCCTTCAGTAGCTGTATAGCATTGGGCAAGTGACTGCCCCTTTTAGTGCCCCAGGAAATGGAGGGAGGAGCAGCACCTGCTGCGGAAGTGATGTGCTTCTGAGTAGCCCCCATCAGTGCTGTGCTGAGTGACTTCTGAACTTTGGGGATGATGATGGTGCTGAGGGCAGGGGTAGAATGACCCGACTCCTACAGGCAGCCAGCAGATTCTTAATAAATGCTTTTCCCTCCATACCCATCCCAATGCATCCCTGTGCCCCGGTCAGGGCACTGCAGAAAAGAAGCTCATCAGTGTGGAGGCCCAACCATTCCGTGTCAACCTTAACCCCTCTGGCAGCCATGTGAGTAGAGGCAGTGTGGTAGGGCCCAGGAAGGAGAGGCCAGGCTACCTTGGTGGGTGTCTTGGCTGGCAGGAGGGGGTTCTGCCCTGACAACCAGAGGCCCTTAGGCCCACCATTGGGTGGCTCCATGTGAGTTCACCAAGTGTATGACCTTGGCCTCTGGTCCCTGTGAGGGGGTCAAGTGGCAGCTGAGAGGGGTGTTCCATGAATGGTGCTATCCGCTGAGCTGGTAGCTGGAGATGGGTGGCCCTGGGCTGCTGGTGTCCTCTAAGCAGCATTGTGCTAGAACTTTCTATGGCAGAAGCATGGGTAATCTCTATGCATTCATCAAGCTCTGGGCTCTGGACATGGGGACCATACCCTGAAGGGCCTGGGTTGCTCTCTCTCTCCTCTCTCTATCCTCTCTCTCTCTCTCTCTCTCTCCATGTAGGCAGCCCAGAGATCAACAGTGGATATCTTCTTCCATCACTGTCCACTTTACCTTTTAAATTTTTTAAATTTATTTTATGTGCATAAGAGTTTTACCTGCTTGTATATAAGTACACCTGTGTTGTGTAATGCCCATGGAAGTCAGAAGAGGGCATCAGAGCCTCTGGAACTGGAGTTAGGGATGGTTGTTAACCTTCATGAGGGTGCTGGGAACCAAACTTGGGTCCGTTCTACAAGAGTAGCCTATGCGCTCAACCACTGAGCCATCTCTCCAACACACCACTTTGGTCTTTTTGAAGTAAGGTCTCCCTGCAGCCCCAGATGGCCTGGAACTTGCCATGGAGACCAGGGTGGCCTTGATTTCACCGAGATCCACCCTACTTCCCGCTCCTGAGAGCTGGGATTAAAGGCATGCACTACTATGTCTGGCTTCCTCCTCCCGAGTGCTGGGATTAAAGGCATGTACTACCGTCTCTAGCTTCCACCTTACTTTTTGAGGCAGGGTCTGTCACTGGAGCTCACCGATTCAGCTAGACGAGCTGGCCAGAAGCCTCGGGGATCCTCCTGTCTCCACCCCTAGGGCTGGGATTACAAGTGTGCCCTGGGCTCATGGGACCTGGACTCAGGCCCTCCCCATGCTTGTGTGGTGCTCTGCTGACCAGGTGTCTCCCCAGTCCCCATTTTAACCATTTTTCAGTGTTTGGTTCTGAAGCATCATGATCATTCATTGCATGCAGCTGTCACTAACCCCATGGACAGTGTTTGCATCATCTCACAGCAAAACTGCATCCATTCCATACTGCCCACCAGACACCTTTCTAGAAGCTCTTTGTGGCTGGGGGTCTCCCAGAAGTGGAACTTTAAAGTGAGGGTCCAACTCAGGTTTGATCCCCAGCACCCACATGGCGGCTGAGAACCGTCTTTAACTCCAGTTCCGGGGGAATGCAACGCCCTCTTCTGACCTCCGTGGCATTGCACGACACGGGTGCACAGACCTGCATGCAGACAGTACATTCATAACATAAAAACTAATCAATAAAATTAAAAAAACAAAGCGAGAGTCCTTCAGTCTACGGCTTGTTGCCTGCAGCCGTTGGCTTCAAATTTTGCCATGTTACAGAAAACGTGGTTTCATTTTGTTTGTTTATTTTTTATGGGTATGAGTGTACTGTCTGCGTGCAGGTCTGTGCACCCGTGTCGTGCAATGCCACGGAGGTCAGAAGAGGGCGTCGGATTCCCCTGGAACTGGAGTTCTCCTGGAATTGGAATTACAGATGGTTCTCAGACACTGTGTTTGCTGGGGATCGAACCCGGGTCCTCTGCAAGAGCAGTCTGTGCTCTTAACCACTAGGCCATGTCTCCAGCCCTCATTTTGTTTTTAATCAGTGTAAATAGAAATATCAAGAGCCACACGGGGCCAATGGCTGTCTTCTGGGGCAGCACAGGTCTAAGGCTAACCATCCGGGCTTTAGGCCCAGACTGCATGTTGGCCCACACCCCAGCTGTCCCACTGGGTAACCTGGGGCCCATCAGTGCAGCTCTTTGTGCTGCTGATGTGAAATGGGAATTACATTAGTACTTATCTGAGAGGATTAAGGATCAAATCAAGTAGCCCCAGTACAGTGCCTGACAGGATGTGCAGGACACAGGATGAGCTCACTACATGCTAATAATCATTCTCATCACAACCAGGACATAAAGAGTTCTGATGACCAGAAAGATGAGATTCCAGTGGAGAACTATGTTGCTCAACGTTACATTGAAAATCCCTACCTGATAGGAGGTGAGATGGACATCTTTACCCCCTCAGTCAATCAACAAACCCACAAGGGGCCCAGCCTGGCGATGGCCTTCCTACTCCCTCCAGGGTCAGGAACGTTGTCCTTGGAAAGCCAGTTCACTCATTCATACTGTCGTCCAACAAAATGCTCACAGAGAGCCTCCTCTGTGCCAGCCTGCTGTCCGGGGTGCTGGTCACTTGCCCTGCACTCACAGAGGTAGCAGTCTGAAAGAGCAGGCAGTAGCAAGCGCCCCCCCCAACACCGAAGCCTCACACAGGGCTATGGAGAATAGGGTGAGGGGACAGAACGTGTGGGACAGGGATAAGGAGACCAGGTGACCTCTGGGATCGCCCATGGGTGAACGTGGAAGGAGAACGTGGGGAAAGGCCATGGCTAGGGCAGGGCCCTGGGGAGTGAGCCAGCAGTGAGCTTTGGTGGGGGTGCCCTGGGGGAGCGAGCCAGCAATGAGCTTTGGTGGGGGAGCCCTGGGGGAGCGACCCAGCAGTGAGCTTTGGTGGGGGAGCCCTGGGGGAGCGACCCAGCAGTGAGCTTTGGTGGGGGAGCCCTGGGGGAGCAACCCAGTAGTGAGCTTTGGTGTAGCAGAGCCCTGGGCGAGCGACCCAGCAGTGAGCTTTGGTGGGGGGAGTCCTGGGGGAGCGAGTCAGCAGTGAGCTTTGGTGGGGGAGCCCTGGGGGAGCGACCCAGCAGTGAGCTTTGGTGGGGGAGCCCTGGGGGAGCAACCCAGCAGTGAGCTTTGGTGTAGCAGAGCCCTGGGGGAGCGACCCAGCAGTGAGCTTTGGTGGGGGGGCACCCCTTGGCCTCTTCTCTTCTTCCTCCTCCAGTGACTCCAGCTCTGTCTTGAGCCAAGTCCTTGCTTTTGAACCCCAGATCTCTTGGACACCTCGGAGTAACTATATTCTGACAGGCCCTAGATTCAATACCCCAGTCTTGTTCAGTCCTCAGCTCCTCCATCTCAGCCACAGCCTCTCCACCCCCAGGTTGCTAAGCAAGAATCTGGGAAGTACCTGGGTAGCTCTAGAGGCCCTGTCCTTCCCTCATCCTTCACCAGGCTCCGCACAGCTCTAGAAGCTGTCTGGCTACCTTTGCCCCACACAGTCCTGGCTGCCATCTGTCTTCTCCCATATGGATGGCTGGACTGGGCTTCTCACCGCTCTCCATGGCCCTGAGCCCTTGGATTCCACTCTAACACAGAGGCTGGGGAGGTGGCTCCTGTTCACTAACAGGCTCCCCACAAAGACACTGGGGGAGACTTGACCCCTGCCCTGCACACCTCATCTGCACATGGCCTGGTGTCTGACACCTGCCTTCCTGCCCTACACTTGTCCTGGCTCCTGACACCTGGGGCATTCCTTTCCCTTGGGCCCAGGCTCTTTGTCCCTCTGGTCTTGGTCCAGACCAAAGGCCTTGTCCACCCTGAACTGGGCCTGCATCTGTTCACATCTGTTCAGTCACCACTTCTCACAAGGCCTTCCTTGGCCAATTAGCCTCCAGCCTTGCCACAACACTGAACATGTCCCCCACCCAGTCGTCTCCCTGTGCCCTGTCTGATTGTGCCAGGAGCTTCGTATTAGCAGATTTGGATCTATCTGTCTCCTGCTAGGAGATGCCTAGCACACAGTCTGACAGCCAGGCAATATTTGTTACCCAAATCAATTCTCTTTGACAGGCCGAAAGTTTGACCTGCGTGTCTACGTCTTGGTGATGTCGGTGAGTCACCAAGGCCTGGTCTCCCTCAGTGGAGCCAGGCTGGGCTACTCTGGGGGACTTGTGTGAGCTTGCCTGGCTGTCTCATGCTATGGGAGCCCAGAGACATGAAGGGATGGGGCAGCCAAGGCTGAGGTATCCAGTGTTACTTCCTAGCTGCCCACATCTAGAGTTGCCCTCCACCTCCCCAACACAGTTGTGCAGGCAACCACAGCAAACGCATACTGAGCATCTACTGAGTGCCAGGCCCAGCCTCAGCAGGTTGCCTGTCATTCAGTTCTCCTAATAACTCAATGAGAAACTATGATATTATCCTCATTTACACATGAGAGCGGATATGGAGAGGTGAACCAAGACTGTTGATACACGCCCATGCTCTGGAGGCAGAGGCAGAAGCAGGAGATTCTCAAGTTTAAGGCTGGCTTGGTCTTAAACATAGTGAGCTCTAGGCCAGTTATATAACAAGCCCCTGTCTCAAAAAGGTAAAGCAATACTGGACCTCATTTGGTGCCCATGGGAAGGGAATACCCCAGTGTGGAGCACAAGGGCAGAACTGATGGTGGTTTGGGCTTGCCAAGGAGGAGCCTTCAAACATGACATCTTTCAGCCTAATAAAGAAAAAATCATAAAAAAGGGCAAAAGCAAAAACAGATACAGAGCGATTTGCCAAGGTCACAGACGTGAGTGGCGGCGCTGGGACCCAGATTCAGACGCTTGGCCCCAGAGGCTTCGTCCTCAACCAGAGTTTCCATGTCCCCTTCACCCACCTTCTCATTGATTCATTGCTTCACTAATTGGTTGATTCATTCAGCACATCTTAGACCTTCATGGTGTGCACTCCACTGAGAACAATTCTCAGGTATCTGAAATGGGCTCAGCCCATTCTCCTGGCCTCACGTCCGATGGGGGTCACAGGTAGTAGCAGTCCCATCGTTGTGTTCCTTCTGCACTCCGAGAGGAGGAGGAAGTAGAGTCACAGGAGGGGGGTTAAGCAGATGATTGATGCTGGTATGGAAAGGAAGCAGGGCCTTCTGGATAGAGGGGAGGCAGGGACCCTGGGACAGCTCCCAAGCCTGTTTCCCTTTTCTCTCTCCCTCATTCCCTTCAGTACATCCCGCTGAAGGCCTGGCTGTACCGCGATGGCTTCGCCCGCTTCTCCAACACCCGCTTCACACTGAACAGCATCGACGACCATTGTATCCTTCCAACGCATGCCTATCCCTGTTCCTTCCAGTCCTGTCCTCCAGCCAGCCCCCAGGGAATGTCTCAACCCCAAAGATATTCAGGACCGTTGGGGTCTGAGCACAAGAGACCTAGCACAAGACCAACCCAATCCCTTCCCTCTGGAGCTCCCAGACCCATGGGGGGAGCTCTGTTCAGAGCAGCTCCCCTCAGACACCTCTGCTGGATGGCGGTCTCAGTGGGGATGTCTAGCATTTAGGTTCACCCAAATTCATAAGAAAGGACAGGTCTGGATTGCTAACTTGTTAACTTTTGTGACAGATGAATGCGTTACCTATGAAGTATGTGCGTATGTTTATATGTAGTTTTTTTTTAATAAAAAAGACTTTGCTGGATATGATGGCGCATGCCTCATACCTCAGCATGGGGGAGGTTGAGATAGGAAGAATGTGGGTTTGAAGCTATCCTGGCCATAGAATGAGATCTCATCTTTAAACAAAATAGAGCTTGACTGTAGCTCCGTTTCTTCATATGCATTAAGCCCTGGGTTCTATCCCCAGCACCAAATAAACAGGTCATAGTGTTTATTATATGTCAGACCTATAATCCCAACACTTGGAAGAGAGAGGAAGATCAGAAGTCCAAGGTCATCCTCAGCTACAGAGGAGTTGAGGCTAGCCTGGGATACTTGAGACCCTGTCTCAAAAACAAACAGCCCAGGTTTTTGGATTTTTAGGCCTGATCTTCCAAAGAGAAGGGGTGACACTCCAGAGCTACCTGGGGGCTAACCTGCACACCCACACACAGAGATCATCTGCTCATATGAACAGCGTGCTGGGCTGAGGAACCCAGCCTGTCCTTTAAGCCAGCCTCTTCTCCCAGCCCTGATTTCATCTTAAGGGTGCATCCAAAGTAATGCTCTTCCTGCCCTGTAAGCCCGGCTGGAGCCCTCCTGGGTATGCCTCACAATTTATTTTCCAGGCCTTGCTGACTTCATTTCTGTTATGTTTATTTTACTCGGTAATTCTAACAAGCATTTATCACATGCATGTCATCAAACTTAGTTTAGTTTGGCTTGATGGCTGCCTTGTTTTTATTAAATAATACATGTAAAACACACAGAACACTGCTGCCAAAGTTACCCTTCGGTAAATGTTAGTGGCCTCCGCCTGCTGTTTTCGAGTGTTTGCCCAGCTCTGAGGATCCTGGAGACTTACTGACCAAGCCCAGCCCTCTCCAAGCACGTTTCTATTTAATGAGGCGCACTTGCTAAATACTCCCATTGATGACTGCACCAGTTTCCACCCCCCTTTTAAATAGTTTTAAATTTTTTAATCTTGAAATTAAAATATAATTTTTTTTCTTGGTCTTTTCAAGACAGGGTTTCCCTGTAGTTCCAGCTGTCCTGGAACTCACTCAGTAGACCAGGCTGGCCTTGAACTCACAAAGATCCACCTGCCTCTGCCTCTACCTCTGCCTCCCAAGTGCTAGGATTAAAGGCGTGTGCCACCACACCCAGCCAAAATATAATTTTTAAATTTATTTTTATCTTATGTATGTGATTATTTTGCCTGTGTAAGTGTACCCACATCATGCAATGTTCTTGGAATCTAGAACAAGGGATTGGATCCCCTGGAATTGGAGTAAAGGATGGTTGTCAGTTGCCAAGTGGGTGCTGGGAACCTAACCTGGGTTTGTAAACTGAAACTGGTTTATTATTTATTTATTTATTTTTATTTATTTATTTTTTTTTTTTGGTGTTTGTGAGACAGGGTCTCCTATAGCCCCAGCTGTCCTGGAACTCACTCTGTAGAACAGGCTGGCCTTGAACTCACAAAGATCCACCTGCCTCTGCCTCCCAAGTGCTAGGCTGAAACTGGTTTATAAGAGCAGCCAGTGCTCTTAACCGCTGAGCCATTTCTACATCCCTATTTTTTAAATTAAAAAAAATTTACATACCACCTTTATAGCAATAATTTTGGATCACAAAATAAGAGATACGTTTAGCTTAACTGTGGTGTATGTAGTATATATTGTTTATATAGTTATTCAAATATACCAAATATATATATATATATATATATATATATACAAATACATATATACATACACAAAATAGAAATCAGCTGGTGAATGGATTCTAAAGCAGGCCTGGTATTGCCAAGAACAATGCAAGGTTGAAGGGCCTGCATCAAGGCAGCATCTGAGGTAAACTAGCAAGTGAGATGGATGTGCTGTGGGGAATTGGCTTAACAATCCTGTTCTTACTTTTTAAAATGTTTGTTTATGTTTAGGTCAAGTAGGGAAGGGGAAAAAACAAAACATCATGAGATGGATGTGCTGTGGGGAATTGGCTTAACAATCCTGTTCTTACTTTTTACAATGTTTGTTTATGTTTAGGTCAAGTAGGGAAGGGGAAAAAACAAAACATCTCTAGTACATTTGAAATTGAGTTTTGTCTATGCTGTTAGGAAGGGGAGCTGGTTTATTTATTCAGTTAATAATTTAGTCAGCTGCCTGGCGTGGTGGCGCACGCCTTTAACCCTAGCACTTGGGAGGCAGAGGCAGGTGGATCTTTGTGAGTTCGAGGCCAGCCTGGTCTACAGAGCGAATTCCAGGACAGCTAGGGCTACAGGGAGACCCTATCTCAAAAAGACCAAAAATAAATAAATAAATAAACAAATAATAAATAATAAAGTCAGTTCACTTTAAAAATAATAATAATAATTTAGTCAGCTAATTAGTTTTGTACCTGGTTGTCCAGGTTTTCCTGTCCTATTTGTGGAAAAGACCCTCCCTCCCCCTGGGAGGCATTGCCTTCACATCTTTTTAGAGATCAGCTAGCTTAGTGAGAGGCCCCTTGCTGTTTAGTGAGTGGTCATGTTGTCACTGTTTTGAAATTAAAGGGAAAAAATTCCCTCAGATCAATGTGAAAGGTGGGGGAGGGTCTTTGGAGAGATTTTAAAAGGTGACATCTAGGAAAAATATGCTAATGAGGACTGTCACCTTCTAAGAGACTGAAGTCACCTTGCCCAGTTCCATGTGCTATGGATAGACAGCAACTTGCTGTAGGGACTTGGGCAAGGGACCTGGTACTTCCACTTCCCCAGCCCAGAAATGTCCCAAGTTAGTCCTCGAGAATAATGTGCTTTCTCAAGGTTTGGGGATCCATCCTGGTGGCCCCGGGGTGGGGGTGCTGGGGAAATGTGTTTTAATGCTGTCACTCTCCTCTGAGTCTCCGAAGTCTCACCTGTGATATGTGTGAAGTGCTCTGTGAGCCACACTGTGTCACCAGTGTCACTGGAGGTGACACAGAAGTCAGGCTCTCAGACCTGAGTCTTTTAGCACCACCCTGACCCCTCCCCATCTCCAATATCCCTACAAAGAGGCCACCAGCCCAAACCCCTCTGGGATAGGGAGCTCTGTCTCCTGAGAGGGGTGTTCTGTACCTGGTCTCTCTACTTGATAAAATGTTTCCTTGTAAGTTGAAAAATCATAGGGCTGGAGAGATGGCCTACCGGTTAAGAGTGCTGACTGCTCTTGCAGAGGACCCGGGTTCAATCCCCAGCACCCACATGGCAGCTGAGAACCGTCTTTAACTCCAGTTCCAGGGGAATCCAACGCCCTCTTCTGACCTGCGCGGCATTGCACGACATGGGTGCACAAACCTACATGCACACAGTACATTTATACACTAAATAAATAAATAAATAAATAAATTGTAAAAAAAAAAAAAAGAAATTAAAATCATAGTACAGTCACATCAGCTCTGCCAGGCACCTACTAGGCACTTTGATCTAATCCTTCAGATAATCCTGTGAAGCCAATACACCATTATGTCCTCCCAGGAAAATAGGCTCGGAGAGGTTACTCAGCTGGCTCAGAGGTCCATAGCCCGAGAGGCACCTGGTTCTTGCTCCCATGCCCAGATGACCCCAGAGCCCACATATGTGAACTCTGAGGAGCTCTTCAGCTCTCTCCACCAGTTCCCAAGCCAGAATCTCAGTTTAGTCTCTGGGGCAGCATGGGGCAGCATGGAGCATGGGCACCCCTTCCTGTCCACAGTAGCCCTTGACCACCGACCTCCGCCAGATGTTCACCTCACCAATGTTGCTGTACAGAAGACATGTCCTGACTATCACCCAAAAAAGGTGAGGAAGTGAGGCTTCTACCCTCCTTCTGGGACACGTAAGAGGGTCAAATAGAGAGACATGGAGCCCAGGACAGGCCACAGAGGGCAGGCTCACCCTTCCCATCTGTAGGGCAGGAGAACAATGGAAATCCACCTACCAGGAAGCTAATATTTGTACATCAAACTAATGCACCCCTGAACAAATATTTTCTATCCTGTCTTAGAGATCTCTTACTGATAAACCATCAACCAATCAATTTGTATATAATATAGATAATCTATTAGTCATCCATCATCCATCCCTCTATCCATCTATCCATCCATTCATTTATCCAACTACCCATCCACTAATCCATCTATCCATTCATCTATGCATATATTCATCATTAATCTATTATCTATCTACCTGTTATATCTTCCTATCTATTATATACCTACCTATCTTCAATCTACATAATAACCTGAAAGTCAGGCTCAACTACAGAATTCTCAGACTTCTCAGAGTTGAGGACCAAGTCAGGGGCACAGGTGAGTGGGTTGTTTATTTTCCCTCCCCTGGCTCATCCCATATCACACGACTCTGGGATCAGTGGCTTGCTGGTCACTTATTGGTCCAGAGAGGCAGGACCATAGGCAGTACAGTCCACCCAAGGAAGCCACCTGTGTAGACCATGGATCAGAGATAGAGCTAATGCTCTGAGCCATGTAGAATGCATATGCAAGCCCAGGATGGGGCCATCCTGACAGTCTGAGTGGCCCTGCTGATGGCTTTGTTCAGGGGTCTCATCCAGGTGGGCTCCAGTTAACCGAGGCTCCCTCTCCCAACATAACTGCCTGGCTTCAGGGCTGTAAGTGGATGCTCCAGCGTTTCCGGCAGTACCTAGCATCCAAGCATGGTCCTGAGGCAGTGGAGACACTTTTCAGTGACATGGACAACATATTCATCAAGAGCCTGCAGAGTGTACAGAAAGTGATCATCAGTGACAAGCACTGCTTTGAGCTGTACGGCTACGACATTCTCATTGACCAGGACCTTAAGCCGTAAGTGGCCAGGGGCCCAGAGAGTCAAAGCTCGTGATTTCCACACCTCTCTGCAGACCCCCTTGGCTTGGTTCCCAGCTCTGCTATTTCCTCACTGTGAAACTTGGACTCGCCTCCTTTTTCTATGCCATAGCTTGCCAGTCAGTAAAATGGGGCTGGTCAGAATATCTGACCTTATGGGATTGTTAAAGGGATAAGTGAGCTCTAATTGGTGTAGGCCTGGCTCTAAAGGGACCTGTACCTATTGTTTACTAAGCTAGCATTGCATGACTTTTCTCAGGAAGCCTATTTCTACTCATCCCAGATAGGGAGGGCCATGCTAAAACAAGAAAAATGAAATTTTGGGACTGGAGAGAGGGCTCAGCAATTAAGAACACTGGCTGCTCTTGCAGAGGACCCAGGTTCAATTCCCAGCACCCAAAGGGTAGCTAACAACTGTCTATAACTCCAGTTCCAGGGGATCCAACTCCCTCTTCTGACCTCTGAGGGTGTTGCACAGCATGGGTGCACTTATACACATGAAGGCAATATACTCATATACAAAAATAAAAATAATAAAAGTATTTTTAAATTTTTTTATTTATTTCTGTATGTGTATGAATGTACTGTCTGCATGCAGGTCTGTGCACCCGTGTCGTGCAGTGCCGCGGAGGTCAGAAGAGGGTCTCAGACTCCAGAACTGGAGTTCTCCTGGAATTGGAGTTACAGACGGTTCTTAGCCGCCATGTGGGTGCTGGGGATCAAACCTGGGTCCTCTGTAAGAGTAGTCGGCACTCTTAATCGCTAGGCCATCTCTCCAGGCCAGCAACAGAGTCTTATATCCTAGCTCTTGGCATGCAGCCAAGAGCAGTGGAATAGCCGTACTGTGTGGAAGGCCTCAGGCCTGGCCAACAACTCCTAGGGAGGACATCCACCCCAGCAGTAAAATTTATTCAATAATCTTACAGCTTCTGGGAGTACCTTTCCCTACTCATGCATGATAACTTCATTCAAATTCTTTATTTATTTATTTTAGATTTTATTTTTTTATGTGTATGAATGTACTGTCTGCATGTAGGTCTGTGCACCCGAGTCATGCAATGCTGCGGAGGTCAGAAGAGGGTGTCGGATTCCCCTGGAACTGGAGTTCTCCTGGAATTGGAGTTACAGACGGTTCTCAGCCGCCATGTGGGTGCTGGGGATCGAACCTGGGTCCTCTGGTTGGCGCCCTTAATCACTAGGCCATCCCTCCAGCCCCCCTATTTATTTTTTATGTGTATGAATGTACTGTCTGTGTGTAGGTTTTGTGCACCCATGTTGTGCAATGCCACGGAGGTCAGAAGAGGGCATCGGATTTCCCTGGAACTGGAGTTAAAGACAGTTCTCAGCCACCATGTGGGTGCTGGGAATCGAACCCAGGTCCTCTTGAAGAGCAGTCGGTGCTCTTAATTGCTAGGCCATCTCTTCAGCCCCCCTTCATTCAAATTCTTTAACCATTGTTTTTACATTTACAAACATGAACTACGGTAGGCTTTTTCTCCATTACCTTATCAGGTAAAATCTACTCCTTACCCAACCATAAAGCTCACTGCCGAGCCCAGTCCTGCATATTGTATGGATTAGTTTCCCATTCTCACTCCTTGAGGTGTCTTTTCACATCTTTCAGATGTTCTTCTAAATCTGTAAGACATTCAGAAGTTGACAAAAGTGGCCCAGGATCTCTGAAGGCCCAGGGCTGTCCATTCCAAGCAAGTGCTAATTGGTCTCGGGATTTAGCAGCTAAGGAGATACTTTAAAAAGTTAATAAGGCACGGGCTGGAGAGATGGCCTAGGGGTTAAGAGTGCCGACCGCTCTTACAGAGGACCCGGGTTCGATCCCCAGCACCCACATGGCGGCCGAGAACCGTCTGAAACTCCAATTTCCAGGAGAACTCCAGTTCCAGGGGAATCCGACACCCTCTTCTGACCTCCGCAGCATTGCACGACATGGGTGCACAAACCTACATGCAGACAGTACATTCACACACATACAAAAATAAATAAAATTAAAAAAAAAAGTTAATAAGGCCCAATATTTAGTAAAACAGCAGTCATATCACTTGTGTTCATTGTTCTGTCAAAAGAGCGTTTTGTTGGTTAGGCAGAGCAGTGTGGGTGGAACACTGCTTTATTTAGCCCTACAATCCGCAGTCATCCTCCTGAGTAGTGCCACCTCTTCATCCTGTGGTGCTGGCTTGCATCTCCCTAACACCCTGGGCTCAGTGGGGCTGACTTGTGAATGCTGCTCTCTGTGCCTGGCCCAGGGTGGAGGGGGAGTAGGGCTGGGCTGTCACCTGCTACCTCTGCTGTCACCTGCTACGCCTGCTGTCACCTGCTACCCCTGCTGTCACCTGCTACGCCTGCTGTCACCTGCTACCCCTGCTTCTGGAGCTGGTTCCCAAGTCTTGCAGGCTCCTGGCCAGTGCTAAATCCACCACCTATCCACGTGGCGATCATCTGGCTGCTCAAAGACCCCATCTGGACTAACAATCTCCATCCCTGGTGTATTTCATACAGATACGAAATGTGTCAAGCACGCTCTGGAGGAGGAGAGGTAATCGCCAACTCCTAGGACAAGCTTAGTCCATTTACCTGCACTGCTCTGCTTTCATATCCATCTATGGATGTCCATTGCTCCTGACACTCCTGGGGCTGCCAAGAACCAGTGTGGTCCTGGAACCGGCATCCTCCCAATCTCAAATAATCTGTGCCTTAGTAGGGGACCAGGAAGTCTGAAATCTGATATTCGCCCTACAGTCACCCTTCATGGTGCCCACTGTGGGCACTCTTAGCCACCCCAGCAGCTGGTGTGGTTCCCACCACACCAGATCATCTTCCACAGTAGCAGGCAGAATGGGGATCATCCATACATCTTTCCAGCCTTCAGTGGAACTGTTGTTCAGGCTTTAAAGTCTTCCAGACGCTCTTAAGCACAGCATTTGGCTTTCTGTGANACCTGCTATGCCTGCTGTCACCTGCTACACCTGCTGTCACCTGCTACACCTGCTGTCACCTGCTACACCTGCTTCTGGAGCTGGTTCCCAAGTCTTGCAGGCTCCTGGCCAGTGCTAAATCCACCACCTATCCACGTGGCGATCATCTAGCTGCTCAAAGACCCCATCTGGACTAACAATCTCCATCCCTGGTGTATTTCATACAGATACGAAATGTGTCAAGCACGCTCTGGAGGAGGAGAGGTAATCGCCAACTCCTAGGACAAGCTTAGTCCATTTACCTGCACTGCTCTGCTTTCATATCCATCTATGGATGTCCATTGCTCCTGACACTCCTGGGGCTGCCAAGAACCAGTGTGGTCCTGGAACCGGCATCCTCCCAATCTCAAATAATCTGTGCCTTAGTAGGGGACCAGGAAGTCTGAAATCTGATATTCGCCCTACAGTCACCCTTCATGGTGCCCACTGTGGGCACTCTTAGCCACCCCAGCAGCTGGTGTGGTTCCCACCACACCAGATCATCTTCCACAGTAGCAGGCAGAATGGGGATCATCCATACATCTTTCCAGCCTTCAGTGGAACTGTTGTTCAGGCTTTAAAGTCTTCCAGACGCTCTTAAGCACAGCATTTGGCTTTCTGTGAGACTTTTCCTGAGGCATCCCAGACAGACAGACATCTTGGCACGCTTGCTTCTGCGTGATTGGCTTTGCCCCATTTTCCGCTTTTCCTTTTCCTCATCCCCTCTGATTGCTTTAGTGCTTCATGGACCTGATGCACCTGTCAGTCTCAATCACTCGGGTTCACCAGAGTCTCCCCGCCTCATAAAGATTGTGTCCACCAGGCAAAGCCTCCAAAGCTCCATGCCTGTCCTGAGGTCCCTGGTGAGTTAACTCTCCTGTGAATAAATGCAGCCCTATCCACCTGATGTACTGGGCATCAACCACCAATTCCAGCTTAGTTCTCTATCGAGTGCCTGTCCTTCCTCTCTTATCTTCTGGCCCCCGATATTCATGGGGGCTAGAAGCAATAAAGAGCCCTAAATGGCTGGAACTTATTTCCTGCGTTTTGCCTCAAGGAAGAATAAATAGTTACATTACTCAGTGTCTTCACTTCCTTGGCATTCAGACTAACCCCACTGTCCCCTACCCCATCCCTCATCCCAGCCTTACTATCCAGCCTGTGTGAGGCTCTTCCATTTCTTGTGTAAAGGTCTTCGTTGAGGGGTCAGAGAGGGAGAGAGGGCTCAGTGGGTAGAAGCACTAGTTGTTCTTGCCATGCCTCCAGCACCCACATGATGCCTAACAACAATCCCTAACTCCAGTTCCAAGGGATCCAGCACCCTCTTCTGGCTTCTGCAGGCACTGCGTGCATGGGTGCACTTACGTACATGCAGGAAAAACACTCATACACATAATATAAAAATAAATAAGAATTTCAAAAAAAGAAACAAAAAATCTTTACTGCTAGGCTTAGTGACATGCGATTGCAATCCAAGCCCTTCTGAAGCCAAAGAAGAACAAGTTGAAAGGCTACTCTGACTTACATAATAAGTAAAAAAAAAAAAAGTCTTTCCTGTACGGGGCCATCACTAAATAAATGCCTACTTTCCTTGTCTGCATGCTGAGTCATGAACGTTCCTCCCTCTGTACTAAGGACCAGACTTGAGACATGTCTTCAGTCACTTCTATTTGCTCTCTTCCTCCTCTTTTCCATTTTCCCTGATGAATCAGAAGCTAGTTGTCAAAGAAAGCACCTACAAGTCTTCCCACTTGTAATTCTTCCCTTGCATGAGCAAGTTCTTTCTAGGCAGACATGTTTTATCACCCGTAGTAAAGGCCACACAACTGCCAGCCCCCGTCTGCTGCTCGTGACCCCTCCCCATACTTGCTGTGGTGGGGATTTCTGTGTCTTCCCCTGTCTATTTCCCCTTATGGGGGTAGCTCTGTATTCACACAGGGGATCCTATTCCTTAAGGAGACACACCAATCTCTTGTGCAGAAGACAGCTACTGTAGAACCCCACATACACCCCAGGACCCTCTGCCTTCAAATAGAGTTGCCTGGGCTGTGTGTGTCTTTTCACCATCAGACTCTGCAACTGCTCATCCTAAGCTATCTTTGGTTCTATCATGTGTCCCCGTTCAGATGCCAAGCAGTGTGTGTCATTTCCTGGGGAGTCTTACTTCTATTCACCCTAGACACAGAGGGTAAGAACAGAACAAAAACAAAAAAGACACCCCTCCCAAGTCTAGCTTGGTGAACGAATGAGTTTAAGTGTAGTTACTTACAGGCACATGGGTAACTTATCAGGCAGCTGTACTCACCAAAGAAGAGCTCCCTTCAACCACTTTCAACCATTTTCTATCCTCCGAGAGGCAAGGGACTCATGAGCTCTCCTTCGTGTCCATAAGGGAACGTCAGTGGCCCCATCTTGCAAAGACCTCACGTGGGCAGTCACAGGTGCTTTGATTTCGAGGACAAGGCCACATCAGTCATACACCCAGAGCACAGAGTTCCACAACAGGCAGGGCAGCCCCCATCACTCAAGGCAGGAAACTTGCCCTCTGGAGGGTTTGAGGCATGGAAGATACAAAATGACCACGGGAATGTTGCACAATGCCCATTCCTGCCAAGACCCCTCCACAGTGTCCTCCTGCAGAGGAGGATCTGACAAGAACAAGCCCAAGCTGGCAGGGACTGCAGCAATGGCTTCACCTGATAAACGGTACATGGCAGCCCAGAAGACTGGTTGGGAAGCCTGGGATTAGGTGCAAGCTGAGGGAAAGGCCTGGTCCAAGTCTAAGCACCTGGGCTCAGCTTTTCCCACAGGCAGTGCTGGATGTGAATGGTGACTCCCGGGGTCACCAGGCCCATGCTGAGGGGGCTTGCAGAGCCAGAAGAAGAGTAAGACTAGATCTGAGATCTCCTGAGACCAGCTGAAGCAAGCACAGGTAGGTAGGTAGGAGCTGGGTGCTTTAGCAAGGCTGAGTCTTGTTTGACTTAAACTAGTTAATCCGTTAATCCAGTTGTCTTTGGCTTAATTGGCTTTTGTGGCTGTGGGGGCAGAGTTATCCTCCCAGCTGGTATAAAAGGTAGGGTTGTGTGAGTCTTGAGATCTAAGATCTCCCGAGACCAGCTGGATACAATCAGAGGGAATTCTCCCAAATTCCTTCTATGAAGCCAGCATCACTCTATTACCAAAACCAGGCAAAGATACAACTAAAAAGGAGAATTATAGACCCAGCTCCCTAATGAACACAGATGCCAAAATTCTAAACAGGATACTGGCAAATCACATACAGACCCACATCAAGAAGATCATCCATCATGACCAAGTTGGATTCATACCTGAGATGCAGGGGTGGTTCAACATATGAAAATCAATAAACATCATCAAACACATAAATGGAATCAAAGACAAAAACCACACCATCATCTCAATTGATGCTGAAAAAGCCTTTGACAAAATCCAGCATCCCTTCATGCTTAAAGTCCTAGAAGGAATTGGATTGGAGGGATCATTCCTCAATGTAATCAAAGCCATATACAGGAAACCCACAGCCAATATCATCCTAAATGGGGAAATGACAGAAACATTCCCTTTAATAAAGGTAGGAACTCAGCAAGGCTGGCCCCCCTGTCACCACTCCTCTTCAATAGAGTGCTTGAAACACTTGCTAGAGCAATAAGGCAAGAAAAGGAAATTAAAGGAGAACTAATTGGAAAAGAGGAAGTCAAGCTATCCCTTTTTGCTGAATATGTTTGGTTTACTTAAGGGATGCTAAAAACTCCACCAGAAAACTCCTAGAAAATGATTAACAGCTTCAGCAAAGTGGCAGGACACAAAATTAACCTAAAAAAAATCAATGGCCCTCTCTTTACACACCAAGAACAAGCAATTGGAGAAAGAATTAAAGAGACCTTCCACTCACAATAGCCTCAAAAACAGTAAAATACTGGGAAAAACCTAACCAAAGAACCAAAGATCTCTCAAAAATTTTTTTTTGTCTTTTTCAAGACAGGGTCCTCCCTAGTAGCCCCGCTGTCCCTGGAAACTGCTCGTGTAGACCAGGCTTGGGCCCCCTTGAAACCTTCACCAAACAAAAAAAAAGGTTCCCACCCCCATGCCCTTTCTCCCCTCCCAAGTGCTAGGATTACAAGTGCATGTGCCACCACTCCAGGCTACAACAAAAAATTTTAAAAAACCTTGATAAAGAAAGAAATTGAAAAGACATCAGAAGATGGAAAACCTCCACCTGCCATGGATTGGAAAAATTAACATTGACACAATGTCCATTTTACTGATACTCTTGTAATAGATTTAACGCATCCCATCAGAAGCACCCAAGAGTTTCTTCCAACGGCTTGGGGAAAAAAGTCCTTAAATTCATTTGGAAAAAGAAAAGACACCCGAATAGCCAAAACAACCCTGTTCGCAAAAAGACTATACAGGGGGAAATCGCTATACCGACTTCAACTATACTACAGGGCTTAGTCATAAAAACAGCCCTGGTACTGGCACAAAAAAAACAGACCTGTGGGCCAATGGAACAAAACCATAAGATCCCAAACCTGAGCACATACAATTCAATCATCTCATATTTGACAAGGGGGGCCAAGAAGACACAATGGAGAAAAGACTCATCTTCACAAGTGGTGTTTGAGCAACTGGCTCACCACTTTTCAGCAAGAATGAATTAAACCCCCTACTCCTCACCTCTGTACAAAAGTCAACTCCAGATGGATCAAAGAGCCTCAACTGAACCCCCAAACTCTGAAGGCGATAGAAGAAAAAGTTGGAGCATGCTACAGACATAAGGCGTAGGAAAGACTTTTCTAATAGACAGCATGCTAGCACAGGAAAGTAAGGTGGAAATAATAAAAAAACAAATGAACCAATGAAACTCAAAAGCCTTCTGTACATCAAAGAAAAAGAGTGAAGAAAAAGAAATCCCACAGAGTGGGAGGAAACCGTACACAGAAACATCTGACAAAGCCCTTGATTTCCAGAAGATATAATAAACACAAAAACAAAGAAGAAAAAGAAACAAAATGACCCCACTCAATAGATTGAGCAAAGAGTTGCTAAAAACAGAGACGTCACAAGGGAGGAATTAGAGAATGGCTGAGAAACACACCTTAAGATGTGTGTCAACATCACTAATCATTAAGGAAAATGCAAATCAAACCACTTGAAATATCAATCTTACATACTCCAATAAGAACTGGCTAGGATCAAGAAAACAAATGAATACCTAAGTGCTTGAGAGGTTGTGGGGAAAGGGAACTCCCTTCATCCACTGCTTGTGGGAACATAAACTACGTGCAGCCACTATGGAAACATGTGTAAACCTTGGAAGACTTGGAATGAACTTGCCACCCGCCCAGCCATAACCACTCCTAGGCATAGTACCCCAAGACTCACCCCCCACAGAGATACATGCATGTCCATGTTTATTTCACTCTCTTCACAAAGAAGTACAAGACTGGAACCAACCCAAATGCCCCTCAACTGACGGTGGATAGAGAAAATGTGGTACACTCTACACAATGGAGTTTTATGCAGCAGTAAAGAAAGATAACATCATAGCTTTGCAGGAATGGCTGAGCTAGAGACATCATGCTGAGTGAATAAACACAGTCCCAGAAAACAACAATGAATGGTACCCTCATCTGTGGAGGCTAGTGCCAATTACCTAGTTGTTTTCTTGTGCAGCCCCTTAAGCTTTTTATCCAAAGAGTTGGGTTTGATGCATATTGGAAACAACATCAACACAACAAACAACACACAACAACACAAAGAAAGACGATCAAAGAACGACTGAACAGTGACTTCTGCTCAAAACAGTCAACTTCCACATGGAATAATCGAGAAAAGACTGAGAAGAGAATGAAAAGCATGTTTGGCAGATGCATGAGCTTCTGGTGGGGTGGGGTAGGGTGGGGACACGGTGTCTAGATTTGACAGAATAAAATAAAATAATAATTTTAAAGATAAAATTTTCAAAAAAAAAAAAAAGAGGAAGAGTGAATCGGTCCCTGGTTCAAGGAATGAGTGCTAGCACTGGGGTCTCTCTTCACCGTTGAGAATGTGGCACTACGTGCCCAGGTGTACCCCATGGGAGGAGGCAGTGAGGAACCCTGTCCTCTGTGCCTAGCTTCTAGCCTACAAAATGACGTTTGGCATAAACAAGAGCGCATTGGTCTCTCTCTCTCCTTCCCCCCTCCTTCGCTCCCCTCCTCTCCTCTCCCCTATCTCTCCCCCTATCCTCCGCCTCCCCCCCCAGTGCTCTTGGCTCGAAAGATGCAGATACTTTGTTGACTTTGACTTAGAATTATTTTTTGTTTTGTTTTTGTTCAGACAGGTCTCCCTTTTTGTCCCAGTGGCCTGGAGCTTCATATGTGACCGTGCCTGAACTCATAGAGATCCGCTGCCTCCTTCTCCTGATGTGGGATAAAGTATTGTGCCACCTGCCTGGCACTGATGTTTACTTGTTGTTACTTTAAATGCATGTGTGCTTCTAATGTTTGAGAAACTAGATATAATAATTAGGTTGGGATTTTCTAGGAAATTTAGGACCTCCTATTCTTGGGCCTCACGCCCCATGGTAACACTCCAGTGAGTGCTCTGAAAACAGAGTACCTTCCCCTAGCCTGGGCCTGAGGAGCGGTGGCCAGCAATAGGCACACACCCACTGGGGAAAGGATTATCGTCCCTCAGTCTGACAAAGGGGAAAGCCACAGAGACCAGAGGCTCGGAGCTGGATCCATCCCCACAGTCTTCTCTCCTAGGATGCCCTCACCTCAGAGTGGCCAGGTCAAGGGATAGCTCTGGTGAGGTGCAAGTGGGACTTAGGCCCTTGAAGCCTCGGTGAAATGCCAGGGCCTCCAGGGACCAAGCTTTCCCTCCCTGCCCACCCTAGGTGGCTCCTGGAAGTCAATGCATCTCCCTCACTGACGGCCAGCAGCCAGGAGGACTATCAGCTCAAGACCTGCCTGCTGGAGGACACCCTGCATGTGGTGGACATGGAGGCCAGGTGAGGCCCTGTCTGACTCCTGCCAAGGAACGGACTCAGAGCCCTGAGATAACCTTATTTCTTTTTAAAACGTTATTTTTATTTTTGTTGTTCTGTTTTTTATTTTATGTTTGTGCACCAGTATGCCCATGCTTGTGCCCAGGAGCGAAGGGGACATTGGATCCCCTGGAACCGGAGTTACAGACCGTTGTTAGCTGCCATGTGGGTGCTGGGAACCGAACGTGGGTCCTCTGGATGAGTAGTCAGTGCTGTAACCACTGAGCCATCTCTCTAGTTCCAAGATACCTATTTCAAAGATGGAGAAGGTAAAAAAAAAAAAAAAGAGAAGTCCACAAGGACTCAGTCCCTTCAGGGTAGAGAACTCATTCTAGTTGGACTTACTCAAAATGTCCTGACTGTGGGACTTTGGGCCAGTCACTTAATCTCTTTGAGCCTCAGTTTCCTCTTCTATAAAATAGACAGGGGTTGCTTGACTAATTCACCAAGACAATTCACCGTTATTACTTGGTTCAGAGTAAGTACCCAGGAAGAAGCTGCTTACTATTCTAACACCGAGTCTGTGGTGGAAAGAATGCAGGAAAAAAAAAAAAAAACTCAGAAAGAATGCAGAAGAAGGCTTTAGGAATGGGCAGATCGAGGTGTGTAGTCAGTGTTGGGCACATGCACTCTCATACATACATACAGGTGTGGGTGACTTGGGGGTGGCACCCTTGGAGACCTGCATGGTACCTGGAGACAAGTTCAGGTGGGATGGGACCTGGCTGGGATCTTAAAGCCTCTCCTACTAAATGTTCTTTAACCCTTTGCATTCCCAGGCTCACAGGAAAGGAGAAGAGAGTTGGGGGCTTTGACCTCATGTGGAATGATGGCCCAGTCAGCAGAGAGGAGGAGCCTACTGACCTGTCTGGGATGGGAAACTTTGTGACCAACACACACCTAGGTATGCCGGGCCGGGCAGGAAGTGGACAAGAGGGACAGGTGAACCAGGGGACAGTTTGGCATAGCAGTTAGATGACATAATTTCAATCTGCTGTGTGACTCCAGACGTGACTAAAACTCCCTGTTCTCCATCCAGAAACTAGAGATGAATAGTTACATATAGGTGTATCCAACCTGTAGCCCAGGACCCTCTCAAACCCCCAAGGATAGCTGTGAATGAGCCCCAACACAACACTGTAAACTTACTTAAAACACTGAGATTTTTTTTTTAATTCTTGTATTCTCGTTCTTAATGTATACTTTAGATGACTAGTGTCACACTGGCTTATAAAAAGGCTGGATAAGGGCCGGAGGCCGTGGTGGCGCACGCCTTTATCCTAGCACTTGGGAGCAGAAGCAAGGCGATCTTTTGGGAGTTTCAAGCCAGCCTGGTCTACAGAGCGAGTTCCAGGACAGCTAGGACTACAGGGAGACCCTGTCTCAAAAAGAAAAACAAAAAAAAAAAAAAAGCTGGATCTTAGCTGGGCGTTTGGGTGGCACACACTCTTAACCCTACACTTGGGAGGCAGAGGCAGTAGATCTTGTGATTGAAGGCCACTTCACAGAGTGAGTTCCAGCCAGGTGGGGCTACAGGGAGACCCTGTCTCAAGAAAGGCCAAAAAAAAAAAAAAAAGGCTGAATATGTGTGAAAAAAAAAAAATAGAGGTTGGGATACTCCCTGGCCCATGGTGAAAGATAACTGAGCTGTCAGAAGGGGGACTTCAAGGGGCTGGAGAGATGGAGTGACTGAGAGCTGCGACTGCGCAACACCACAGGGTGGCTAAGAACGTCTTTTAAGCTGGGCATGGTGGCAGCAAGCCTTAATCCGCACTCAAACCAAGCAACAAAGCCAAAAAAAAAAAAAAAAGAAAAAGAAGCAAAACACAAAACAACACAAAACCAAAAAAAAACAAACAAAAAAAAAACAACATAAAAAAGGCAAAGGCGATCCTCTTGAGTTCAAAGGCCAGTCTGCTCTACAGAGTGAAGTCCAGGACAACTGGGACTAAAAAAAAAAAAAAAAAAGCAAAAAAAGCAAAAAAAAAAAAAAAAAAAGAAGTCTGTAGTAGAGACCATTAAAAAAAAAGGAGGGGGATTTCAAGACACTCAGGTAGAAAGCAAATTTTAAAAAAATACATTGTTGGGCTAGGCATGGTGGCGCACGCCTTTAATCCCAGCACTTGGGAGGCAGAGGCAGGCGGATCTCTGTGAGTTCAAGGCCAGTCTGGTCTACAGAGTGAGTTCCAGACCAGCTGGGGCTACAGGGAGACCTGTCTCAAAAAAAACAAAACAAAACAAAAATACATTGTTGGGGCCACAGAGATGGCTCAGCAGTTAAGAACACTGGCAGCTCTTGCAGAGGACCCAGGTTCAATTCCCAGCACCTAAAAGGTGGCTGACAACCATCTGTAACTCCAGTTCCAGGGGATCCAACATATTCTTCTGACTTCCACAAGCATTGTACAACATGGGTGTACTTAAACAAATGCAGGCAATACACTCATACACATAAAATAAAAATAAATAAAATATTAAAAAACACATTGTTAAGAGAAATTAAAGACTTCAGGAACTCTGCTATAAAATTGATATATAAAATATGAATTTTTTCCTGATTATAGAAATTCACACTCATTGTAGAATATTTGAAAACTAAAGAAGGAAATTTTAAAACACATCCAGACATAACCATCGTTAACAATCTGCTGTTTCCTTCCAGTTTTTAAAAAAATTCATATATTCATACTTTTATAAATCTGTCACCAGGCTGGCGTCCTGAGCCCCACTTTCCACATGGCGTCTTTCCATTCAGGAATACAAAGAAGTTCCCATGTGGGAGTGTGTGTTGGGCAGGTCTGGGCTAAACGTTTACACACATCACCATATTTCATCTCCAGGAGGCTTCTGTGATCACCCCCGGATGAGGAGACAGTTTCTGAGGTTGCATAGATTGTCTACAGTCACAGCGCTGGGCTAGCCTGAACCCTAATACCCATATCCTGACCTCCAGACTGCCCCATCCCTGGCAATTACAAAGTTGCCACATGGCCACAAAGCACTTTCGTCTGTGTGTACGCCCACACTTACCAAGCTAATTTCTTAGGATTGGGCATTTGACACAATTTTGTCTTTTGCTTTTATAAATGATACCATGGTGAACCTTCTCTTCCATAAAACCCAACTGAACTCTGGCTGTTTCCTCAGGACAGATTCATAGAGATATAGTTCCTGGGTCAGAAGGAGGGACTTACTGCAACCAAGCAACCAAACTGCTTTCCATGAAAGTTACATCAGTTTGCTAGTTTTGAATTTTAGAGCTTTCTATGTAACTTGATAGGTTAAAAGGTCTGACTCATTATTATTTGATGTGAATTACATCAGGAGGCTTGTTTTTTTTTTTTTCCAGTAGTAGACTACTTTTTTTTTTTTTTTTTTTTTTTTTTTTTT
>VZQC01003894.1:2782273-2907152 GCA_009823505.1 Rhizomys pruinosus
GGGCTGGGCTATGTGCAGTCTGAGGGCTGGGCTATGTGCAGTCTGAGGGCTGGGCTATGTGCAGTCTGAGGGCTGGGCTATGTGCAGTCTGAGGGCTGGGCTATGTGCAGTCTGAGGGCTGGGCTATGTGCAGTCTGAGGGCTGGGCTATGTGCAGTCTGAGGGCTGGGCTATGTGCAGTCTGAGGGCTGGGCTATGTGCAGTCTGAGGGCTGGGCTATGTGCAGTCTGAGGGCTGGGCTATGTGCAGTCTGAGGGCTGGGCTATGTGCAGTCTGAGGGCTGGGCTATGTGCAGTCTGAGGGCTGGGCTATGTGCAGTCTGAGGGCTGGGCTATGTGCAGTCTGAGGGCTGGGCTATGTGCAGTCTGAGGGCTGGGCTATGTGCAGTCTGAGGGCTGGGCTATGTGCAGTCTGAGGGCTGGGCTATGTGCAGTCTGAGGGCTGGGCTATGTGCAGTCTGAGGGCTGGGCTATGTGCAGTCTGAGGGCTGGGCTATGTGCAGTCTGAGGGCTGGGCTATGTGCAGTCTGAGGGCTGGGCTATGTGCAGTCTGAGGGCTGGGCTATGTGCAGTCTGAGGGCTGGGCTATGTGCAGTCTGAGGGCTGGGCTATGTGCAGTCTGAGGGCTGGGCTATGTGCAGTCTGAGGGCTGGGCTATGTGCAGTCTGAGGGCTGGGCTATGTGCAGTCTGAGGGCTGGGCTATGTGCAGTCTGAGGGCTGGGCTATGTGCAGTCTGCGGGGCTCTTCATTATGGCCTGCTGCTCCCCACCTCCCCAGTCTCCAATTGCCCCTCCTCCTTGCCCACATACACTGCCACAGCCACCTGGCCTCATCCAAGGAGCACCATCCCCTCTCTCCTAGAGGGTCTCAACATCTACCCACAGCAGCCTATCTTCAGCTTTCTCAATTTTGCATTAACTGCTTTTTCCCATGCACAGCACAAGGGCAGAACCACCCCTTTTACATGCTGTCAGTACTCCCTCAGTGTCTACCATCCACAAGCCTGTCCCCAGAGTGAGCAGTTAAACCCTGAGTCACAGTATGTCAGACCTGCAGCAGTTGCTCCCTGCTCTCCACAAACTGTTTTCATTTCCTGTGAGGCTGAGTCACACATCTGTGGCCTTCTGCCTACTCTCTCTGAGGGACAATGAAGACCTTCAAAAGAGGACAAAACAGGCTTCCAGGGCTGCTATGAACAAGTCACAACTTACCAGAGGCGCTGAGCTCCTTCTGCAGGGCCCTGAGGCCCTCTCGATTCCGATTCCTCTTGGTGTCCAGGTCCACAATCTGAAAACAAGAGCAGACGGGATCTCAGCTGTCTCCTGTCGCAATCTGTCACTTCTCAACAGACACAAGGTTATAGAGACTAGCTATCACTCAGGCTAAATTCCAACATTCTCCCCAACATGAGCTAAAGTGTGAATGTATTTCTTTGTCTGCTGAGCTTCCAGATCCTCAAGACGACCCTTAGAAGTCTTCTCTCAGAGTAGGTGCTAGGAAAATGTGTACTCACTTAAAGAGTTATTCTGTATTATCCACTCCAACTGAAGAGTGTACCACAGCATCGAGTAGAGTCTCTTCTCTAGACAGTGATTAGGCAGTACAAATTCTATTGTTGAAAAAGCTCTTGCCTGCTGGGTGTGGTGGCACACGCCTTTAATCCTAGCACTCGTGAGGCAGAGGCAGGAGGATCTTTGTGAGTTCAAGGACAGCCTGGTCTACAGAGTGAGTTCCAGGACAACTGGGGCTACAGGGAGACACTGTCTTGAAAAGATAAAAAAATAAATAAAAAAAAAAAAAAGAAAAAAAAGAAAAAGCTCTTGCAACTAATTCTGACCTCTCTCAGCAGACACTCAACCACGCTGGACTGGAGCAACAGTGGCAGGACAGCATCACTGGGGCTGCTTCTCAGGAGTGAGGAAGCAGTGGGGCTACCACTCCAGAGTTCTGGCTTTGGGAATGGAGTACACAGAAAGCCTGCAGCTTGTATTCTACTGTCACCTTACTATGTACTCTTTAAAGAGACCTGACCAGTAGTCACTTTGTAAGTTATGGAGCTAACAGCTCCTGACACAGGACAGGTGCCTGCTGTATTCGAATCTGGTACACCTTGTTGCAGTATTCAGTTGTGTGGACTCTTTCCCAAACCTTACCCTTCTCATGAACCCGGAGGCCTTCTCACCGGAAGCCAGAGGGAGTCATGAGCCAGAACATGGCAGCCTTCAGATATAATCTCCAAAATGGATTTCCCACCCATTCACTTCACCTGGGCCAAACCCAAATCATCTGGACCACCAAAATGGCTTTTTGCACTCCAGAAAGCAGCTAGAGCGACTCCTTTTAAAAAAACCTAAATCCAGGGGGCTGGAGAGATGGCCTTGCGGTTAAGAGCGCCGACCGCTCTTACAGAGGACCCGGGTTCAATCTCCAGCACCCACATGGCGCCGAGAACCGTCTGAAACTCCAATTCCAGGAGAACTCCAGTTCCAGGGGAATCAGTCACCCTCTTCTGACCTCCGCGGCATTGCACGACAGGGGTGCACAAACTTGCATGCAGACAGTACGTTGATACACATACAGAAATAAATGCCGGGCGTGGTGGCGCACGCCTTTAATCCTAGCACTTGGGAGGCAGAGGCACACAGATCTCTGTGAGTTCGAGGCCAGCCTGGTCTACGGAGTGAGTTCCAGGACAGCCAGAGCTACAGGGAGGCCCTGTCTCAAAAAGACCAAAAAAAAAACCAACCTAAATCCAAAACCTTTCGAGGCGGTGTACGACTATAATTCAGGAGGGTGAAGGAGGATCGTGGATTGTTCAACTCCAGCCTAACTACATATTGAGCTCGAGGCCAGCCCGGCCTACATGGGACTCTAATACCCTCACAGTCTGAACTCCTTTCAAAGGCTCAGCACTTGCATTAGAACCCGAGTTAAACTCCTACTGCGGATCTAGGAGACCCTAAAAAAAAAACAGGACCTTGGGGCTGGAGAGACAGTCTAGCGGTTAATTAAGAGCACCGACTGCTCTTGCAGAGAACCCGGGTTCGATCCCCAGCACCCACATGGCGGCTGAGAACCGTCTGCAACTCCAATTCTAGGAGAACTCCAGTTCCAGGGGAATCCGACACTCTCTTCTGACCTCCGCGGCACTGCACGACACAGGTGCACAGACCTGCATGCAGACAGTACATTCATACACATAAAAATAAAAAAATAATAAAAAATAGGGCCTCGGGGCTGGAGAGATGGCTCAGCGGTTAAGAGCGCCGACTGCTCTTGTAGAGGACCCGGGTTCGATTCCCAGCACCCACACGGCGGCTAAGAACCGTCTTTAACTCCAGTTCCAGGGGAATCCGACGCCCTCTTCTGACCGCGGCATTGCACGACACGGATGCACCAACCTACATGCAGACAGTGCATTCGTACACATGAAAAATAATAAATTAAAAAAAGAAAAAAAAAAACAAAACCCAGGGCCTCACCTCCTCTTACCCGACGTCCTCATCTTACTCCAGTACAGCCCGCCAGAGCCCGCTCTCCCCCGACCCACTCCGCTCCCGCTCCGTGCGCTTGCGCACAGAGCCCGCTGCCGACCCCCGGCTTGCTCCCGCGGCTCCCACCTGCTGCTTGTCAGACAGGACGGCCTCGGCGAGCTCTTCCACCTCCACCAGGTACCGAAGCACCCGTTCTGCCTCGGGGGACAGCATAGTCATAGGAAATCCAGGCCCGCAGATCTAACGACCCCTCTCGCAGCTCCGTTTCGGATCCTTCCGCGCACGCGTCCTGTGACGTAGCTTCCGGCGCGCCTGCGCAGTGAAATGAATAGTGGCGCGTAGATTCAGGCGCACGCGCTGCAGCAGGACTCCCAGAGGCTAGCTTTGGGAGCGTGGTAAGAGCGTCCCCTACAGGCCCGGGGAGTGCAGTCCACCGCGCTGCAAATGTTTCTGGTGCACCCACTGTGTGCCAGGGAGGGTGCCTAGAACGCAGTAGCGAACGGAACTGCCTTACCCTTTTCTTGCAATGTCATCCTAGTGGGAAACACGGAAAGTAAATTATATATTATTATGTTATGGAAGGCAGCGATAAAGGGCTTTGGAGACACAGAACCACCTCTATTTAGCCAACACCCAGAAATCCACTGTGGCAGTGAGATTTATATTTAACTTGTGACATTTTCAGTTTCCAGGTTATAAATGATGGGAAATTCCTCTCGCTGTCACCCTTTGAGAGATGAAAAAAATCGTTTTAAATTTTGTCTCACTGCAACGTTTGTTAAGCCCTTCTGTTGAGCTCAGTGTCCACAGCAGGGGCCACAATCTGCCGGAAACTGTCCATAGTGAGCATCGAAGTGCCCGCACAGAAATGCGCTCGAGTAAGAGCTGAAAAGTGACTTGGTGTGGGCCGCAGGATTTTAGACTTTCCAAAGAAGGCAGAGGGAGAATGGCTACCAAACAGAACCAGGAACAACCCCCCCCCCCAAAAAAAAAAGCTCTCATTGTACAGTTGCAAAGCTAGAGGCTCAGAGGAAGGTGAAGACTTGGACCTTCTGCCTCCCAGATGCCCTCCTGTTTTTCTTTTTTTTTTTTTTTTGGTCTCTTCGAGACAGGGTCTCCCTGTAGCCCCAGCTATCCTGGAACTCACATTGTAGACCAGGCTGGCCTTGAACTCACAAAGATCCGCCTGCCTCTGCCTCCCAAGTGCTAGGATTAAAGGCGTGCGCCACCACGCCCGGCTACCCTCCTGTTTTTCTGTGTGGTACTGGAGATTAGCCCAGTGCCTCTCACATGCTAAGCAAACACGCACTGAGTTATATGCCCCCACTTCTTTTTGCTTTATTGCGTGTATGTGTGGGTTGTGTATATGTGTGGAGTGTGCCCATACGCAAACGTATGGAGGGCCAGAGCAGGAAGTCACTTGTTTTCCTTACTGCCTTGAAACAGGCTCTCGGGAACCAGAAGCTTGCCCTTTGGGCTGGGCTGGTCTGCTGATGAGCTCTGGGTATTTTCCTGGTTCCCGAGGCTGAGTTTACAGGCACACACAGCCATGCCCGACTTTTTATAGCCCCAGCTGGCCTGGAAATCTCTGTGTAGACCGGGCTGGCCTGACTCTCACATCAATCCCCCTGCCTCTGCCTCCTGGAAACTGGGATTAAATAAATGCACTCTCGATTTTATTCCCACAGAGGGAGCATTCTTATCCACCACCTTAGTCCCAAAGCTCAGTTCTGGTGTTTGCTTTTTCTTCTCTCTTTGATGTCTGGTCACTTAGCCCTTTCATGCTCTTTGCTTTACTTAAATTTCAGGCACTTTTGTATAGATAGGATTATTACTGCTTGGTTTTACAGCTGCAGGCTGAGGCCAAAAAGGCAAGTCAGGCACAAATCTGGGTCTGGAGGGGCTCTGGTCTGCACCCCATGTCTGTCTTCGGACAAAGCCAAGAAGCATCTTCTCTTTGCCTGACTGAGCTGCCTTCAACTCCCAGAGCCAGAGCTAATTTTCTCCGCAGCTGCCTGGCGTGAGGAGGGAGGGAGCTTCATTAAGGATTCCTCGTGGAGGGTGAATTTGTCGCCAAACCCAGGATGTTTTGTGTAAACACCTTCTGGTTCAGAAATGCAGGCACGAGCCACGTGAAGGAAGCGAGGACGTTTGCCAAAAGAGAAACAAACCTTACCAGGCACCCCTGAGGCCTGGACCCCAACCCTGGGTTTCTCCACCTAGGGGCAAAAGTTGTTTGGCAGGCTGACCCCTGACCTCTGCTGGGTGGGCCTTCATGAGGAGATATGGAGAAAAATCACATGTTAACAGTTTCTTGGCTCTGAGTGGCCCTCAGGGGCCACATGCGGTCAGTGGTGTCCAGGCCTGTGGCTGGTCTCTGCCCACTGATGGGGAGAATGGGGAGTGCCAGTGAGTTAAGGCATATAGGGATGAAGCCTCATGAAGACACGAATAAGCATCTGTGGGGTTGCCCTGCTACAACCATCCAGACAAAAGAAGTCATTGGATCCCAGAGAGGTAGGGGCTGTGAGGCCAATGGTGGGATTCTCAGGGTCCTTGCACACATTCTCCATCAGTCTGGTTTAAGTTTCTCCCACCCCTTTCTTCTTGCACAACCACTACAGGTGTCCCCTTGTCCCCAAAGCTTGCTGGGTGTCCCCATCGATGCACTTATCACATCCTCTTTTTTTTTTTTTCCCCTCCAGTGATCTCCCTTTATGAGCACACATTCCTTGGGCTAGGGACTGTGAATGGAAGTTCTTAGGGAGAACACCTATATTGAACATTCTACGGGGCTGACTGATTAGAACTTTTGATTTTTGGAGAGTTGGAATGTTGCAGATTCAGAGCTAAATTATCTGGGCTATCTTTAGTCCCCCTTAACATCCAGTCATTGCCCACCTCTCTGAACGAACAGTCTTTTGACCATCAGGTGAAACCCTTGGAATATAGTCTAAGGAGACCACTAGCTTCTACCGACCTTAAAAGCCAAGAATGTCATTAGATAGCATTAAAAACCTACTAACACAGTTTTCCCCAATTTGCTATAAGTCACCTACATGTCCCCAGAAGTGTATTTGGTAAATGGATTGCTTTATGACTTCATTTTGTTCTGTAATAAGAGTCTGTCCACAGTGGAGTAGTCATTTGAGGTAAACTTAATCTATGTTCCTGAGCTATGAACTCTCATAGTTGGCTCAGAATAAACTCCCTTATTCCCTTTGGAATGAGAGCTGGGGCTTGTATTGATAGGATCTGGCCTGTCCAGTTCACTGCTGTGTCTCCAGACCAAGGATCACACATGGCACACAATGATGCTCAGCCAGTGATTATGGGACAAATGGGGTGGTTTCCTAAAGCCATATGTACACAGCCAGCTCAAGGTACCTAGCACCCTGGCCCACAAGGCAGGCAGGTGAGTCTAGGCTGGATGTCCACATGGCTGGTGTATCGCAGGGGTGACTTAAGCTCTAGGAGGGTGGCCTTTTGTTCCTTCTTAACCTAAAAATCTCTATCTGGACACGGGGGCCTGTCCCCACCAAGTTAGGGATTTGGGTCCTGGAGCTTCGGTGTTTGGGGACCACCTGCAACAGGAAATGTGCTCCATCCATTCCCCCTGGAGGCCTTCCCTCCCATTTGTGTGTTCAGTGACAGCCCCACCTCTCTCCTTGGGAAGCAGGGTCCATAGGCTACTGTGGCCTCTCAGAGTTGTGAAGCATCAGCAAGGTGATCAGCCAGAATTATAACCAAGGGATCTTCTCCCCAGGTTAGGTTCCTAACCCCATGCTAGGATGCTAGAGTTAGGGGCAGGGAAAGAAAGACACAGCATGCCTGGCCCCGTGGATGAGGGGAAGGGAACAGGGTGAGAAACTGGAGGGTTTTGAACAAGTTTGAACATTATGTAGTTTATCAGGGAGAGCCCCACTAGGGCAGATGGGAGGATGGGCTGAGAGGGACAAGCATACTGCAGTTGTTGGAGCTGTGTGTGAGGTGGGAAGTTGTTGGGGGGGGGAGATGATGTTGGGGCTCTGAAGAGGCATCTGGCTGCAGCTGCGCTGGGGTGGGAGGGCAGAGCAGAGCAGGCAGCTCAGCGTCTCAGCACTCCAGGCAGCTTGGGTGGCTTTCTCACCAGCACCGGCCCATGGCTAGTCCAGGCACCCACGCCCCTGCCTCTTCTGCACATGGGCTGTGTGCTGGCCTGGGTGGTCCCTGGCTCCTTCTTCCACTTCCTTTGTGGGCTCCCCAGGTGGAAGGGAGGGGTTCCTCCCGCTCCCCTTCTGACCCAGAGAAGAATCCTTCCCATTCATGGGATTCTGTGCGCCTGATTCATCCTCCCACATCCCTGGATAATGCAGAAGTCCCATTCCCACTGGGAAGATGAGGACATCGAGACCAGGAAAGGGGATAAGACCATCCTGAGGTCACACAGCCAGATGGTGACACCGGGTGGGAGCATGTCTCCAATTCCCCATTCCTGGATTCCCCCCCCCAGCAACAGACAGTTTCATGACTTGAAAAATCATAAGTGACCCCAAAGAGCATGCAAGCCCAGAATAGTCCAGACCTCCTGGAACTGATCTTTACTACTACCTCAATCCTAAATTCATTCACTTTATGTTGAATAGAATCTCCACTCCTTCCCAAGAATAAACCTCATGCATGTTAGGCAAGCACTCTACCACCGAGCCATAGCTCCAGCCCTCTCACTAAGCTCCCTAGGCTAGCCTTGAACTCACTCTGTAACCCAGGCAGGCCATGAACTTAGGATCTATCTGCCTTAGGTTCTCCGTTTGTATTGAGCTGAGATCACAGGCCTGTATCAGGAAGTCCAGCTTACATGCTTCTTAGTGAAAATGAGAATATTTATGGGGCTGGAGAGATGGCTCAGCAGTTAAGAGCACTGGCCACTCTTGCAGAGGACCAAGGTTCAATTCTTAGAACCCAGACAGTGGATAACAACCATCTGTAACTCCAGTTCCAGGGCATCCAATGCCCTCTTCTCACTCCACCAGGATTGTACGCATGCAGGCATTACTTTCATAAAATAAAAATAATAAAAAATAGAAAAAAATAAACTATTACAGAGAAGGCTAAAAAACGTTTGTTTCTGTTTGTTGAGAAAAAGTCTAGCACAGACTGACTTTGAACTTGATGTGTAGTGGAGGGTGATCTGGAACCCCTGATCCCCTTGCCTTTACCTCCTGGGTTCTGGAATTATAGATTCCATGCCTGGCTTCAAAAGCTCCTGTGTGAGTGTGTGTGTGTGTGTGTGTGTGTGTGTGTGTGTGTGTGTGTTGTGGCAGTGGTGCTGGAGACTGAACTCAGAGCCTTGTACAAGCCTCACAAGCCTCTACCATTAAGCTACGTCTCCAGCCCTCCTAGACAGTTCTATCCTGTGTGGCTCCCAGCTTGGGACCATTGCAAACTGTCTTATGAGTTTCCTGAGTGGGTCTTCTAGTACTCTGTGTGTGTTTTTGTCAGGTGTGTACCTAGAAGCAGAATTGTTGGGTATGTTGTTTTGTAGCTATTAAGAACCTGGGGGGGGGTAACTCAATCAGTAAAGCTCACAAACAAGATCACCGGAACCCACATAAAAAGCCCAGCACACTTGTGTGTGCACGCCTATGATCCCAGTGCTGGGGAGGCAAAGACAGGTGGACGCCTAGAGCTTTCTGGCTGAATCCATGAGCTCCAGGTTCCGTGAGAGACCCTGGGTCAAAAAAACAAGGTGGAGGGAGATTAAGGAAGACACCAGATGTCAAGCTCTGGTCTCTACGTGTGTGTGCACACACAGCCACATGCACATGTGCACACGTACAAGTATGTACATACACCACATGTACAACACACACATCAAAAAAGAAACTGAGTCTGCACTTTAATCTACATCAGTATTATCAAACTATGAGCTGTGTTCAACTTTTTGGTTTTGTTCTCTAGTCCCTGATGCAGCCATATTCTCTCTCTACCCCTGCATCTCCAGAGAGCTCTAGACCCACTCCTTTCCCTTGACCTTTCCTCAGCTGTGGACATCGGAGTTGCTTTTTTCTTCCCATCAACACGTGCAGAGTCATAGGGAACATCCTTGCCTTGCTATGGGATACACACAGTTCCTTTTCCTAAATACAGCCACCTTCTTCTCTGAAGCAGCTGTCCTCATTCACAGACCTTTCAGTGAGGCTCAGCCTTACCAATTTCACACATATCCACATCATTATTATTAGTATGTGTGTTTGTGTGTTGTGAATGCACCATAGTATTCATATGAAAGCCAGAAGACAACTTTTGTTCTCTTTTTCCACCTTTACATGGGTTCTGGGGATGGAACTCAGGTTATCAGGCTTGTACAGCAAGCACCTTTACCCTCTTAGTCACTCGCTGTTGTCGTGACTGTCGCAGCTACTGTCCTGTAGACAGGCATCCAGGCCGTTCTGTCTTTGTGGGTTATAGGAAGTGCTGGTGCGATGGTCCTGCAGTACACGCCTCCCTGTCCTGTGCTCGGTTCCTTTCCACCTCATCTTTCTCCACAAGTTGCTTCCCACCGCCCTTGCTCAGACAGTGCCCTCCGCCTGGCCTGTGCTTTGCGTTCCTTCTCTGTTTGGTGCTCAGCCTCTCCTTGGACACAGTCCTCCTGGAACCCTGATCCCAGCAGAACATCATGTTTTGGGCTAGGCCTTTTTTCCTCCTGATTTGTTGTCACCAGCACAGGAGCCCACACAGAACACAGACTCTACACAGAACTTCTCAGTGGTCAAGGACCTCAGAGGGGGCTCCAGAGAGGTCTGCTGAGTGAGTGACCATAGCCATGACCAGGAGGAAGTTATGGATCCAGTTTATTGCTGTCGTTTGTTTTGTTGTTTTGTTTTGTTTTGTGACAAGGTTTCATGTAGCCCAGGCTGGGCTTGAACTTGACAGGTCCCTGAGGATCGTCTTGAACTGATCTTCTTGCCTTCACCCACTGAGTCCTGGCATTATAGACAGGTCTGGCCATGTCTAGTTTAATGGGGTGCTGGGGATGGAACCCAGGGCTTTTTGCATGCTAGTCAAGCCTCTACCAGCTGAGCTACAGCCCAAGCCAGGATCCAGTTTTTTCTCTTCCTCTTCTCCCTCCCCCAAAATCCCTTTATCTTTACTGGTGATACTCTTTCCACTGGAAGAAGGGAAGAGTAAAGGCGTCAAGCAGTCTCTTCTCTTGAGTGGAGATGGATGGAACAACCCTTTGTGAAATGGGTATTGGTACTCGGGACAATGGCTATTAAGTGCCAACACTGAGAGCCCCTGGGGACCCAATGGGATATAGGACAGGCCCAGTCCTGGGCCACGTGGGCTTGCAGCCGTGAGCATGTGATGACGTTTGTTCATGTACCATCTCCTAATTATGATAGTGCTCAGATAAAAATCTCACAGTCCAGTGAGATTGTGTAGAGGGTGGTCCTAAATTAAATCTAGAGATGGAGGAAGGCTTCTTGAGAAAGTGACATTTAAGCTGAGATCTAAGGATAACTAGAAATAAACCAAGCAAATGGAAAGTGTTGGAGAACAAGCTGGGCGCTCTTCTAAGCTGTAGGAAACAGTAGCTTTTGGTCTTTTTGGGTCCTTGCCCCAGGGACTCCATTTTAAAAGTAGCATTTGGGGGGCTGGAGAGATGGCCTAGCGGTTAAGAGCGCCGACCGCTCTTGCAGAGGACCCGGGTTCGATCCCCAGCACCCACATGGCGGCTGAGAACCGTCTGAAACTCCAGTTCCAGGAGAACTCCAGTTCCAGGGGAATCCGACACCCTCTTCTGACCTCCGCGGCATTGCACGACACGGGTGCACAGACTTGCTTGCAGACAGTACATTCATACACATACAGAAAAAAAAAAATTAATAAAAAAAATTTTTTTTTTTTAAAAAGTAGCATTTGGCTCCACTTTAAGTACAAATACCAGAGGAAGAATGACTCTGCATCTTGGTTATGCACAGAAACCACCACCATGTAGCACCAATCATGAGGCACAGACTGACAACTTATTCCTCCAAGCAAAAAAAAAAAAAACAAAAAAAAAAAAAAAAAAACAATACCACCTATAAACTTATCAAGGTAGACTGAGAACATATAGGGACATGGCATATTAAAACGACATAAAAATGGGCATATTAAAACGACATAAAAAAAAAAAAAAGGCCCTGGACTGGAGAGATGGATCAGCGGTTAAGAGCACAGACTGCTCTTGCAGAGGACCCAGGTTCGATTCCCAGCACCCACAGGGCGGCTAAGAACCATCTGCAACTCCAGTTCCAGGGTAATCTGACGCCTTCTTCTGTCTCCACTGGCACTTACACACAGTAATCCACTCATACATACAAAATAAAAATAAATAAAATATTAAAAAAAAGAAATCGAGGCTTAGCACAGTAGAGTGATTTACCTATCTGCAAGGATTCTGGAGGAGTGTTCCTAAGTTCCGAGGTCCTTGGTCTATAGCCTGCCACCATATCGAAGGAAATTTGAGAAACAAAAACTTGTATCCCAGCATTCCAGAGGCAGAGGCAGGAGAACTGTCTATGAGTTTGAGGCCAGCCCTGGTCTACATAATGAGTTCCAGGCTAGCTAGGGCTATGTAGCAAGGCCCTATTTAAGTAAATAAATAAAAAATAAATAAATAAATAAATATTGGTGAAGAGAGAATTATTTGTTTACAGTTGGCCAGAATGGGAAAGAGAAAAGTGAGTTTTTCTCCTTCTTTCCTGCAGCAGTGTTACAACTTTATGGAAAGAGAAAACGGGTGGTGGTCCCAGCATTTGAGAGGCTGAAGCAGGAGGATCAGCCAAGAGTTTGAGGCCAGCTTGAGCTACATAGTGAGACCATGTCACAAGCAAACCCAATGAAATAAAAGCCAGAAATATGAATGTGGAAGTTTAGCTGGGAGTTAGCTATGTGGACTCTCTCATCCAGACTGCCAGTGTCAGCCATTGTTTCTCAACATGGGGTCTCCTGGAGAACTTTTAGCCTCACAGGTCCATTCTTGTAACGTACAGGAGGACTCACTCCAGTCCATTTTAAAAGCAACTTCACTAATGCTGGTTTCTAGAGTATAGACTGGTACAGTCCCTAAGGGGAACACCTATCAAAATTATAAGCACATTGGGGCTAGAGAGATGGCTCAGCAGTTAAAAGCTCTAGCTGCCCCTGCAGAAGACCCTGATTTGGTTCCCAGCAAAGGTTGTTTGCTGCTAACCTTTCATAACTCCAGTTCTAGGGGATCATACACCCCCTTCTGGCCTCTATGGGTATCACATGTGGTACACTTGTATCCATGCAGCAAAACACTCATACACATAAAATAAAAACAGATAAATTTACCAGGCGTGGTGGCGCATGCCTTTAATCCTAGCACTTGGGAGGCAGAGACAGGTGGGTCTCTATTAATTCAAGGCCTGCCAGAACTACATAGTGAGACCTTGTCTCAAAAACAAAACAAAACAAAACCTTAGCCAGGTGTGGTGGCGCACGCCTTTAAGCCCAGCACTCAGGAGGCAGAGGCAGGCAGATCTCTGTGAGTTCAAGAACAGCCTGGTCTACATAATGAGTTCCAGGACAGCTGGGGCTACAGGGAAACCCTGTCTCAAAACAGGACAAAAAAAAAAAAACCAACCAAATTTATAAGCGCAAGCGCGCAGCACACACACACACACACCGCCACACACACACACACATTATAATATTATATATAGTATATTATATATATATCATATATTTTTTTTTTTTTTTTGGTCTTTTCGAGACAGGGACTCCCTGTAGCCCCAGCTGTCCTGGAACTCACTCTGTGGACCAGGCTGGCCTTGAACTCACAAAGATCCGCCTGCCTCTGCCTCCCAAATGCTAGGATTAAAGGCGTGCGCCACCACGCCCGGCAGCACACATATTATTTAATCAACAAGACCATCACTAGGAATTTATTCTAACAGATAGCCAAGATGGTGTGCCTGTTGAGTTACTCACTGAAGTGTTATCACTGGCTGCAGCCAATCTAGTTGTCCACCATTTAAGGGGTGGGTAGAACAGATGATGTTGCATTCATGTACTGGAACGCTGGGTGTCATGGCAAAATGTGAAGCACTCTCTGTGCACCGATACAGGGCCACCTCCAGAAATGCTGCCATGGAGGGAGAGGAAGGGCGGAACTGGATAGGATTCAGCTGTCTTTTTTTGTGTGTGTCATTTTTTTTGTCTTTTTGAGACAGGGTCTCCTGTAGCCCCAGCTGTCCTGGAACTCACTCTGTAGACCAGGCTGGCCTTGAACTCACAAAGATCCACCTGCCTCTGCCTCCTGAGTGCTAGGATTAAAGACGTGCGCCACCACGCCCAGCTGTCATTTGTTTTTAAACGGTGGTGGTGGCTACAGAGGAAGCTATGTATGACCTTGAAGAGACAAGCAGGGTTAGGGGTGGGGCTCCCCTGAAGAGCATGGTAGCATGCATGAAGCCCTGGTTCCATCCCTAGCATGTGAAGGTGGAAGCAGGAGAATCAGAAGTTCAAGGTCATCCTAGGCTACATGGTGAGCTGAGGCTAGCTTGAGTTACAAACAACAACAACAACAACAACAAAAAACTTCTCAAACACCAAACAAAACACCCTTGGAATGTCCATCAGTAGCCTCTGGAAGTAGCTGGTGGTGGAGGGCAGGGCAGGAGAACCCTTTCTCAACGTCCTCTTTTGTACCTTTCAATTTCTAACCACATAAATATATTAAGAATTCAATGAATAAATAAAGACATTTGTGTTTATTGAAGTGATTTTCAGATTATGCAAGGAAGCCCAAGACACTGAAATGAAGACACTTAGGACTGTTAAACTGAAAGTGTCTTAGTGGTTCCCTGGTTTTACAAATGAGGAAGCAGGCCTAGAGAGGTGAGGTGACTTGCTTTGTGAGCAGGCGATGGCAGTCCTGACCGGCTGTCACCTGAATTACAGGCCTATGCCAGTTCCTATTGCACTGGTGCAGCAAACACTGAGCTTGCCAGCTCTCCCAAGTCTGAGGACTCAATGAGCAACAATCGAGGGATGACTGCGGTCTTTGAAGTCTTTCCATTCTGTATAAGAAACAAATGCATGTGTATTAGTGCCAGACATTAAGGCAATGAATAGAAAGCAAGGCACTAGAAGGGACCTAGTGTGTGAGCAAGTGATGCACACAATCCCATCTGAATGTGCAAAGGCGGTACTGCCTGGGATCCTGGTGCTGAGGAAAGGGAAGAGAGGAAGGGGAAAGCATGTAAGAGACCACCTAGGGGAAGAGCAGGAACAGAAACCCCAAAGAAGGAAAAGACTGGCTTGCCAAGGAACAAAAAGGAGGGCTGGGAGTGCTCCAGTGGCACATCACTGCCTGGCATGCACAGAGCCTTATTTTCAAACTCTAGCACCAAATAAACAAATAAAAAGAACAGCGAGTAGCCTATGTGTCTAGAACAGAATGAGTGAGAGATGGCAGGAGGTGAAACTAGAGAGGCGGGCAGCGGGGAAGGGTGGGCGGCAGGGAAGCGAGGTCATCCAGGCAGCCGGGAAAGAAGCGAGGCTTTGATGTGGGGAGTGGAGTTGGGATCAGAGGCTGTTCTCCTTACCCGTCCAGCAGGGAGCTGAATGAGATGGTCCTTAAAGGTCCTTCCAGAATTTGGTAATTCCAGCATGTTGATGAGTTACTGCAACACATACCAAGTGGGTATGGCCCGACGGTTTTTCTTTGCTAATAATCTCGTGGGTTTCTCTTCTTGGATCTGATGATCCTCACACTGATGACCAGAGTCCAGCAGCGTGAGCGTCAGATGGGAAGCCCTGCCCATTCCCATCGCTGCCAGCCTCGCCCCAGTTCCCACCTCCCAGGGGCAGATGGCTTGTGCATCAGGAGGCAGCTGGGGTTTGATGCCCACAGCACCTGGGGGAGAGAATTATTTGAGAGTTCATAACCCCTTTCTGCCTCCTAGATCTTGAGTTAAAAGCCCTCAGTGTCAGAACCCCAAGGGAAAGGGGTTGAAGGGTACCAAGGGAGGGCAGGAATCACCTTTAACCCTGCAGCTGCCCACACAGAGGGAGCCCTGGAACGTTACACTAGTCTAGGAGCAGGGACTGAGCAGTCTGAGGCTGAAGATCAGGTCATGTCTGACCCACGACTTATTTACCGGTGCAGAATTTAAAAAAACTTGGCGCTGATGTTTAAAATTCTAGACATTTTACTGAAAAAAATTGAAATTTGTCTTCTCTTGAATAATTAGAAAATCTGACCACAGTGATTGCCTATTCTTGTGTAACAACATCCGGCAAGAGCTAAGGAGCAGCTGTCCTCATAATGTTATTTTATTAATAGGCAAGCACAGTCATATGACTGCATATATATGTACATACATACATGCATGCATGCATACATACATATACAAATAGTGATTTCTCCCTCTCATTCTAATCTCTACTTCTCGTCAGTTTTTAAAAATTAGAAAAAAGCCAGGCGTGGTGGTGCATGCTTTTAATCCTAGCACTCAGGAGGCAGAGGTAGACAGATCTCTGTGAGTTCAAGTCCAGCCTGGTCCACAGAGTGAATTCCAGGCCAGCTGGGGGCTACAGGGAGACCCTGTCTCAAAAAAAAACCAAAAAATTAAGGAAAATTAAAAAAAAAATTATCATCCAAGTTGGACTTAACTTGGGTGATGTAATGCCTGAGTTCTGATGGGGGGTTGGGGCATGGGGACACTAAATTTGATTAGGAGCCATTGTATAAAATGTATAAATGCAGGCTGGAGAGATGACCTAGTAGTTCAGAGCGCCGACAGCTCTTACAGAGGACCTGGGTTCGATCCCCAGCACTCACGTGGCGGCTGAGAACTGTCTTTAACTCCAGTTCCAGGGGAACCCGATGCCCCCTTCTGACCTCTGCGGCATTGCATGACACGGGTGCACAAACCTTCATGCAGACAGTACATTCATACACGTAAAAATAAATAAAATTTAAAAAAACAAAAAAAGTGTAAATGCTCAAAAATATTTTATTTAATTTTTATTTTATGTGAATGAGTGTTTTGCCTGCATGTATGTAAGTGCACCTGTGTCATGCAATGCCTGCAGAAGTCAAAAGAAGGAATAGAATCCCCTGGAACTGGAGCTATGGATGGCTGTTAGCCACAACATCAAGTGCTGGGACTCAAACTTGGGTCCTCTGCAAAAGTAGCCAGTGTTCTTAACCACTGAGCCATCCCTCCAGCCCCTCGGTGTCCTTCTAAGCAATCTCTTACTATGTATTTCCAAAGTTTCTTTTTCTTTAAATGTCATTACAGTTTTATTTATTTGGGGTGTGTGTGTGTGTGAGTGTGTGTGTGTGTATGGGCGGCTGGGGGTGAGGGTGCACATTGCCAAAGTCTAAGTGTGACGGTCAGAGGATGACTTTTGGGAGTCAGTTCTCTTCTTCCACCATGTGGGGCCTGAGAATGAACTTAGGTTGTTCAGATTTGCTGGCAGGCACCTTTACCTACTGAACCTTCTTGCTAGGCCCAGAGTTTCTTTATGCAAACATTAACACATAACCAGATGTTGTTATTCCCCCCTTGCCACACAGCTTTACCCCTGTTCTGCCCTTGTTTTTTCCCATGACTTTTCAATGTTAGGACATACAGAGCTCACTGCTCCAGGCCACTCCATTGTCACGAGTCCTGCAGTGGTTTGTTTAGCCAGACTCGTGATAGGCATTTGGGTCATGCCCAATATTTGCTACTATAAACAATGCAGTATTGATTACCTTATGCAGAGCCTGCACCCATGGAAATGTTTACGTAAAAACTAAAGGAAAATCAGAACTTCAACAAGAAGAGGGTGCAGTAGATGGGGTTGAGCCCTCAGGAGGATCCTCTCAGGAGGGTAGGTGATGAGGGAAATTCCAAAGGGTGAGTTGTTGCTCTCCCCCACCCCCAGCATAACCTAGGGAGTATTGTGCCTTTGGGGTCTAAGGAAGGGCTCCGGATTTGCCTCTGCCTCTTACTGATTTAAGCTGTCTCTCTGGGCCTCACTGTCTCCACATGTGAAAAGAGAGGGGCTCGGGAACTAGATGAGAGGTCAAAGGGCCTATCCAGTTCTGACCAGTTGTGGCCCACCTCCCTCCACACCAGCCAGACTCAGCCCTTTATTGTGCCTGGCTCAGCCCCACTGCAAAGCCTTTTCCTGAGGTGTTCCCACCCCCACCCCATTGCCGCTGGAACACAGTCTGCCACCCCCAGCCCTTGGTTCTAGCCTTGATCTCTGGACTTGCATGCCACTCAGAACACACCAGCCGAAGTCCTTTCTACAGTACCTGTGGTAGGTCACCCCTCTATCTGACCCATACTTCAGACCCTTCAGCAAGTCCTTCATCTGTGGCATTTCCTCTGGTCTCATCACTCAGAGCTCCACACAGGGCTCCTGAATGTCCATGTTGCTACTTCCTAACAAACAGTCTTGGGACAGCACTTCCCTGTGGCTCTGTTTCTACCCTAAAATAGTTAGTTTGTGAATAACGGTTAATAGCAGTAAACTTCTTAGTATAGCTGTTAACACTGTACTAAGAAGGGCCTAATAATCTCACAAGCCATTGTCTCTATCTGAATAAGCTGCCTTTATAAACTGGGGAGAATAAGAGAACTTGTGTCACGGAGTCGATCACTCATTCGTTCATTAACTCATTCAATGTTTTGGAGATTTTTAAAATATTTTATTGTTTTTATTTTATGTATGTGCCCACATGTGTGTAAATGTATCTGTGTCATACAATGCCTACAGAGGTCAAGAAAAGGCATCAAATTCCTTGGAACTGGAGTTATGGATGGTTGTTAGCTGCTATGTGGGTGCTGGGAATCGAACCAGTGTTCTTAACCACTGAGCCATCTATCCAGCCCCATTAATATTTTTGAGTTTTGTTGTTTGTTTTGAGACAGGCTCTTCTGTACAGTTCAGCCTGGCCTGGTATTCGCCATGCAGGACAGCTCTGGATTCACAACAATCACCCTGCCTTGGCCCTCTTCTAGCCCTCCAAACCCCACCCTCCAACCTCTTGCTCCGACACTGAGATTACAAGTGCTGACCACAATGCCTAGGTCTCCTTCAATTATTATTTTCTTATTTATTTATCTATTTATCTTTCTCTCTCCTTCCTTCCTTCCTTCCTTCCTTCTTTCCTTCCTTCCTTCTTTCCTTTCTCAGGGTATATTAGACTTTCCCAAGCAGAGGGTGTAGAAGGCATGGGTCAGCCCTCAACAGGACCCTGAACTGAGGCCAAGTAAGGAAAGGTAATGAGCATGGTGATAACAGAGAGCTTCTTCCTAATTCAAACCTTCCAGCCTTCCACTAGTCTAAACGTGGACTGCTGGGCTGCAATCCAGCCTGGAAAACTCCCTTAACCACTAGCTCTTTCCCTCTGCTTTCAGCTTTAGGCAACAGCTGGTACCCCAACCTCCCAAACATTACTGAGACCAAAAGAGTCACTGGCCAAGGACGGGAAGCCAGGCTGCAGGACTGCAGATGGCTGCTCCACCCAACCCAGGCAGCTGTCTCCTTTATCTTCCCTTCCTTGTCACTCTGAGGCAGGGTGGTCCTTCCACTTCACTTCCTCCCCTCCTCCTTCTTATTCCCAGGTCACAAAGCCTATTCCAGATCCAGATTTGAATTCCTACTCTAGAGTTTTCTATGTATCTAAACAATTGAATGAATTTCTCTTTGACTCCATTTCTTCATCTATAAAATGGGTGGGAAAATATAAACCACATAAATTATGAGACTAAAATGAGCTATCAATACCACAATGCTTAAACAATGCCAAAGAGAAACTGTTGCAGTGTTTGTATAATAATGCCTTAGGACATCCACCCAAGCCAACATGGTGAGTGAGGTGGGGGGGTCCCAGGTCAGGTGGAGGACCCTGCCTCCTCATGGATCATGTTATAATCTCCTTTTGGTCTCTCCAGTCCCAGGCTGCTGCTTTGTAATCACCTCTCTACTTCAGCTGCTGAGTCTTCTTGCTAAATCCCGACCTAAGCCCGGCTGAAATTCTGCAGCAGCGCCCATTGCCACCTTCTGACCCTTCAGGATCCCATCAGACAGAAATCTCCAGCTCTGTCTTTCTAACCGCCCCCACCCAGGCTTTCTAGATGTGCCCTGGGGTGGGGGTGGGGGTGGGGGTGGGGGAAGCACTTTGCTCTTTCCTTCCGCAGGTGTTCCCTCCCACCCCTTCCCTAATAAAGCTTAGTGACCACAAGAAAGAGCAGTTTCTGAAGAAAGGAAAAGGAACAGTAAGAGACAGCAACTCTTAAGAGCTGCAGTTTATGAAGACAATGAGGAAAGGGGCCTCTTAAGATCAAAGGAGGGAATAAAGCGGTAAGTGAACACTCAGCAACTAGGAAGTGGGGTGTTAAAGTGATTGCCAACGGGTAATAAGCAGCTGCCCCCGCCCCTGCCTTTTATTTCTAGACCCTGGCCTCCCACCGTCCTGGGTTATTGCAAGACCCAAGCCCCTGGAGTAACACAGGAGATCAATGAAAGAGGCTGGGATGGGGCGGGGGTAGTAAGAGTCCAGGGGGAGGCGACAGGCAGAAAGCATGTGGCTGGGCCCCACGCCTCCAAGGAAGCAGCGAGGGGACGACCTGGGATGCTCTCCCCGCCCTGGCCCCCTCCCTTCCCAAGGGGCCGCCCGGATCCGGATCCCGGCCAGAGCCTGGGCGGGTGGCGCCGGGAAGAATGAATAATTGAAGTAGCCGGGAGGAGGAAGAGGAGCCGTGGGAGGAAGAGGAGGAGGCGGGAGCCGCCCGCGCAGGGTCCTCCCCACTCCGCACCCCACCCGCTCCGCCGCCCGGAAGTCGCTCCCCGCCTCCTGCTCCGCCAACATGGCCGCGAAGTCGGATGGAGCGGCGGCAGCGGCCGGCCCGGGGCCGGAGGGGACGGCGGGAGCGGCCCGGGGCGGGGCGGGCGAGCGCGGGGAGGCAGCGGCGGGGGCCGGGGGCCCGGGGCCGGCGGCCGAGGGGGGCCCGGGGCCGCGCTACGGGCTGCGGGACTGCTGCTGGCTGCTGTGCGCGCTGCTCGTGTTCTTCTCCGACGGCGCCACCGACCTGTGGCTGGCGGCCTCCTATTACCTGGAGGGTCAGAGCACCTACTTCGGCCTCACCTTGCTCTTCGTGCTCCTGCCCTCGCTGGTGGTGCAGCTGCTCAGCTTCCGCTGGTTCGTCTACGACTACTCGGAGTCCGCAGGGGCCCCGGGACCGGCCGTCAGCACCAAGGACAGCGGCGTCGGCGGAGCCGCCATCAGCACCAAGGACAGCGCTGCCGCCTTCAGGACCAAGGAGGGCACCCCGGAGCTGGGTCCCCGGCCCGCGCCGGCCTCGGCCAGCACCTACCGCCGCCGCTGCTGCCGCCTCTGCGTCTGGCTACTGCAGACCCTCGTTCATCTCCTGCAGCTCGGCCAGGTCTGGAGGTAGGAAAAGAGGAGGTGAAGCGAGCGAGAGGAGTCGGGGAGTGGGATGCCGCCCCAGCTCGCTCTCACCTTTCTCGGACCCCCTCCTGCCTTGACCCTCTCCCAGACCCATCTCATTGCAGGTCTGATCTATTCTCAGTCAGCTCCTCACTCCTGCTCCCCAAACTCTGACCCACCCCAGAATAATAGCTCTGATCTGGCCTTTGTGAAAAGGGCACATGGGGCGAGAATGGAAAGAAGAACCTTACTAGCGCGGACTGGGGTGGGGGCGGGGGGTGTGATCATGAGGTCAAGCGTTAAACTTGGAACAGGGCCATAGGGCGCCCTCCCATTCCGACCCTTCCTCTATGTCCAGATTCTGAGCCTAAACTGAGGAAAGATCTCAGAAGTCCTTTCTAGCTCTCAGAGATCAGTTTGGAACTGCAGCCGGTCCCCCAACATCCCAGGAGAGGCAAGGTTTGAGGCAGCTAAATGACTATCCCGCCTAAACTTCATGGGCTTGTTGGGAAAGGGTGTACTGCACCCAGTTCTGCACTCCTTCATCTTCCCGAGGAGTCTCTCAGTGCACTTCCTCTCCAATTTGCCAAGGGGTTTTAGAGTCTTAAATCTGACATTCGATGACCACTGGCTGGCCTTTAATCCTCGGAAGGAAGGGCTGGAAGGCGAAGCTGAGGCTTTATTCAAGCTGTTCACTTTCAGTCTTCTTCCTTTGCCAGCACTTAGGGCGCCTGCTGGGCTGAGTTAATTGGAGAGAGGGGGAATTCTAAACCACAGGCTCCTCTTGAATCACAATCACTCTAGTATGTTGGGCTCTACCCTGCAGTGACAAAATGAATTTGCTTACTATGTGATCTTAGTCAAACCTCCTCCCGTCCAAGTCTGTTTCCTCACCACTGCAGTGAGAGAGACTTCTTGCTCTTCTCATTTTACTGGCTTACTGTTAATTTTTTTTTGTTGACCTGTCGGGATGGTCAGGTGAGAGGTCTGTGTGAGGACTCTGCAGACTGGAACATATTTTGAGAATGTAATGGATTATCATGATTACAACAGATGTGGGGGGAGCACAGAAAAAGTCACTCGAGATATGAAGGGTGCTTATTGCTGTTGTGGTATCGACTCTGCTATTTATTAACAAAATCTGCCTAACTCAGGAGATAGTATTCTGTCCAGAGAGTTGGAAACAGGTCTCCCAGGGTATGCCCCAGCTGCCCATTTCCTGTGTTGTCAATTCTCTCTGCCTTAGTTTCCCCATCTGTGTCTGCCAAGATGATGTTTCTATTCCACATTGCTTGTCTTGGTGGGAAAGAGAGTGGGACACTATTTGCACAAGGTGATATTATTATTATTATTATTATTATTATTAGCTTGACATGCACAAAATATTCATGTCTACATCCAGGAACTAATCTGCATTTATCATTCTGTGCCCAAATGGACAGATGGTGAGTTATTTTTAGATTCTGAAATGGTAACTTCCTATTCTGGGTAGCCAAAGATTCATCCCCCCTTTCCCTTCAGCCTAAAGTGGGCCAGCTGCCCCACGACTCACTGGCTACCTCCTCCCCATTCAGAATCTACTTACACAAGGCTAATAGGGTTCTTTTTTCTTGAACACAAACTGAGTTTCCTTCAAACAGGACAAAACAAATTACCATAGGTAAGCATCTTGAGGGACTGGCTGGAAATAGCTGAGGGCCTGCTGAGCTCCATGGCTCCTTATATAAACACTGTTCCTAAAGTGAACATTGGGATAAGGCTCAGGAGGGATAACAATCTGATGGGCATGGGGTGGAATCCAGCCTGTGGAAGCGGTTTGTGTCCAGTGTATAGTATTTTTAAAACTCAGAGTTCTGGCTTCTCTTGACAAGAAATAGGCTCTAGCAGTGTCAGACTTGTAGCAATTTTAGATAGGATTTGCATGCTGTAGTTTGTGCATTCTTCCTTTGATTCCATTTCTTTCAAGCATTCACTTAGGCACTCAAGCCCTAATTTACAGTGCTATTACAATTATTTTATTAAGCACTCACTTTCTGTCGAGCCTGTTGGTTGCCTTTTTACCTGCGTTCTCTCCTGTGTCCTCTCTAATAATCCTGTCATGTGGTTAGTATTATAATTTTCACTTGGCAGACGAGGGAACGGAGGCTCAGAGAGGGGGGCATCCTTGCCCAAGGTCACACATCGAGCAATTGGAAGCACTGGGACTCAAGATTCTGTGCCTTCAAAACCCAAGTTCAATTTATCCACCTAGCAATTCTGCCACTAAAGTGTCCCCCAAAGCTTGAAGAATTATGAGTCTGAGATTCTGAGATTTCAGGATGATAGAAAATCAGGCTTCTGTTGCACTGAGATAAGAATGTGAAAAGAGAGGGGGGAGCAGTTGAATCATTTGGGTAATGGTGAGGAAACTGTGGATTGTGGGAAAATGCTGAATTGGACGGTTCTTTGGTGGAGGGACTTACGATTTCATCTTGGTTTGACCTTGGGCCAAGTTCTTTCCATCTCAGCCTCAGTTTCCCTGTGTGTGAAATGAAATGACTAGATGTGGTGACCTGAGATGTGATGCCTTTCTGGTGAACCGTAACGGTGTGGCACAGTGCCAGGCATCCACCTGCTGCCCAGAATAGCTTAAAGTCATCAATGTCAAGTTGGTACCCCTTCTATGTCTAGGTTGTAGTACTGCCTGCTATGCCTACTAACAAGCTTGCCCTCCTGAGAGATTCTGAAATGAGTTGGTGACCTGCTGGATGCTTTATTCCCTGCATAGAACAGAAATCACTTAAAGAAAGAAGAGGGCTGGGGTCTGCAGAGAGCTGGAAAACAATTACTGACAGCTGACTGTTCACTGAATTCAGATTCTGCAGTCAATTAGGAGGGGTTTCTTAGAAATGGCTACTAGAAAAGATAGGTGCCCAGTGTGTCACATTAGCCAGGCTACAGTTTTGACTCTGGGTCTGTTATCATAGCAAAATCCTCTGGGCCATAAGCCTTGGGTTCAAAAACAGCTGAAGGCCTGAATAAATAGGGAAGATCAGGGAAGGTATAGAGAAGCCATCAGACCCAGGATTCCTAGAAATTAAGCAGTTTGGGCATATGTTGGCTTACCATGTGAGGTATTTCGACAGATGTTCTTAGTAGTGAAGCTGGGGTGGAGGAAGGAACTGAGCCTCCCACCCCGGGGTTGAGCCTCAGAGGCTGCTGGTCATTCAGATCCTGATTCCATACTCCTAGTTCTGAATTGAATAATTTCAATCATAAAGATATCTTTCAACTCTTCAGGCTTGTACCATGCTTTGAAGAGCCAGGCAGGTCATCTAGACATAGGTAAATGGGATGTCTAACAAGAATACATGTCCTTGGCAAGACACAGTTACCACCTGGCTCTCCTGACAGTACCATGGGAAAGTTGTGGACCCAGTCTTGGGAGTCTTAATTTCTCAAGAGAAATTGGGAGTTTTGTGTGAACTCTCCAAATTTCCAACTGCTAATTAAGGTTTTTAACAGTAGTATCAGCCAGGGCAGGTGAGATGTCTCAGTGCTTAAAGGTGACTGCTACCAAGCCTGACAGCCCATGATCCCCAGGACCCACATGGTAGAAGGGAATCAACTCCCACAAGGGGTCCTCTGACTTCCACATGTACTTAGTTACACATGCACCCACATTCATACACAGGCACACACAAATATTCATACATACACAAATAAACAATAAATAAATTGTAATAAAGTATTTAAAAAGTAATATAAGCCAAAGGAAACAATTGGGGCTCTGTCATCTTTACATCCTCAGGCAAGGACTTCACAAGTTATAAGTTCCTTTCACACCAATATTATTTAAAACATAAAGAGGGAGCTCACAGATACTCTCCACCTACTATATCACAGCTAGGTCTAATTCTCAAACCCAGCTCTATCCCTGTCATGACACACTTGCTGTGTTGGGGGGTCTCAGAGCAATGCCTTAAAGCACAACAGACTGAGTCTTCGGGGGAAGAGCAAACAGATCTTTGCGGGGCGTGAATCTGGCTGTGGGCTGGCCACCAACCTGTCCTCATCCTTCCCTCCCTCATCATCTCTCTGAGCTGTTAAGCCACTGAGGGCTGTTAAGCCAATTAAAGTCCCAACACTGCCTCCTCTGACCCTGTGGGCAGTAGAGCAGTAAGCCATGAATCCTGCTCTCCCTAATCTTGAACTCATGGGCCCAGCTTTGCCTAGATAAGCATGCCTAGCTAAGCCAATTAGTGTGAGAAGACTTGGCATGAGATTCCTCCCAGGCTGTTATGATTTAGTCACCTCGAAGTGAGGAGGTGGCGGTAGGTTCAGGGGCCTCCCTCTAACAACTCTCCATGCCCAGCCACACCATGGCGCTGCCAGCCCGACACTCCATAGAGCCTCTGAAATGAGTCAGGGCTGCTGTGGAAGTCTGGTTCTAGGCTCCCTCTGGGAGGCTCCCTTGGCACAATGGTGATGGACTTGGGATTCAGGGTGTCCGTTCAAATCCTGTCCCTGTTCTCGCATGTGGCTGTATACATGGGGAATTCTCTTGTAAAGCAGAGATCGTCATTGTACCCAACGGCTTCTTATGTTGCTTTGGATTTAATGAGATAATGTATACAAAAGATTCAGCGAAGGACTGGTCCCATCAGTAAGTTTTCAAAAATTGGTAGCAGGGGTGATGGTGTGGCTTGGCTGGTAAAGTTAAATGCCACCAAGCCTGATAACTTGGGTCCAATCCCACAGAACCACGTTGGGGAAGGAAAGAACTGATTTCCACACGTTGTCCCCCACTTCCGCACACTGTGGCACATGCACCTACATATACACACGTGCACGCGAAGTAAATAAATAAAATGTAATTTATAAAAACTGGTGGCAGGGCTAGAGAGATGGCCTAGCGGTTAAGAGTGCCAACCACTCTTACAGAGGACCCGGGTTCGATCCCCAGCACCCACATGGCGGCTGAGAACCGTCTGAAATTCCAATTCCAGGAGAACTCCAGTTCCAGGGGAGTCTGACACCCTCTTCTGACGTCCGCGGCATTGCACGACACGGGTGCACAAACTTGCATGCAGACAGTACATTCATACACTGTGCTGGATAGCTTTAATGTCAACTTGACACACCTGGGTTGAGGGAGCCTCAATTGGGGAATTTGCTCCATTGGATTGGCCTGTGGCCACATCTGTGGTGTATTGTCTTGATTGTTGAGCAGTGACAGTATAAGAAGGCAGGCTGGGCATGAGCCAGAGAGCAAGCCAGGAGCAAGCCAGTGGACAGCATTCCTCCATGGCCTGTGCTTCAGCTCCTGCCTCCAGGTTCCTGCCCTGAGCTCTTACCTTGGCCTCCCTGAGTGATCAACTGTGACCCAGGAGATGTAAGCTGAATAAACCCTTTCCTCCCCAAGTTGGTGTCGGTCAGAGTGTTTTGTCACAGCAATGGAAGACAAACTAGGACATACACATACAGAAATAAAAAAAATTAAAAAAAAAACTGGTGGCAGTGGTTAGTACCATCTGCCTGGACTTTTTCCTCTGACACGGCATTCATGCACTTAAATTACAGTCACTCATTCAGCAGATAATTATGGAGCACCTCCTGTATACCTGGCGCTGTTGTAAGTGTGAGAATAAAGAAGTGACTAAGATGGTAATGTGACCTATATTGGGTCACATGGTAGAAATTTCTATGGAAAAAGATGATGCAAGGTTGGGGGGATGATGGAGAGATAGCTCAGTGGTTAAGAATGCTGACTGCTCTTGCAGAGGACCTGGGTTCAGTGCCCAGCACCCACATAAGAGCTAACAACCGTCCATAACTCCAGTTCTAAGGGATCTGACGCCACCCTCTTCTGACCTCCAAGGGCACTGCACAGTATGAGTGCCTTTATATACATGCAGGCAATACACTTATACCCATAAAATAAAAAAATAATATTTTTTTAGAAGATGAAGCAGGGGCTGGGAAGATGGCTCCGTGAATAGAAGCCCTTGCTGCATAAGCATGAAGAGCTGAGTTTTGATGCCTAGCACCTACATAAAAAGCTACGTATGACCATGCATGTGTGCTTGTAACCCCAGCATTGTGGGGACAGAGACAGGAGGATGGCTAGGGCTTGCTGGCTTCAGGTTCAGTGAGAGACCCTGTTTCAAGGAAGTAAGACAGAAGTGATAGAGCATGACTCCTGGAGTTATCCACATGCACACGTATGTGCACACACTAACTCTCACAGAAAGAGAGAGAGAGAGAGAGAGAGAGAGAGAGAGAGAATGAGAATCAATCTGAAGGAAGTGGCAGAGAGCTGGTGAGGGTATCCACACTAAAGGGTGGCATATGCTGGGACAGCGAGCAGGCGAGGGAATCGTGTGGAGGTCTTGAGAAGAGGCTGCAGGGAAAGGGAAGCAGAAGAGCAGGGGGGGTTCCTAGTGGTAGCAGCAGAGTGAGGGCAGGGAGTTGGGAATGACTGTGGGCATGCTAGCAGGACCGGCCATGCAGGGCCTTGAGACCCTGCAAGGGAAGCCGGGAGAATCTGAACAGGGGAGAGGCAGGTCTGGAATTCTGTTCATTCTGGTTGCTGGATGGAGAATGGACCGGAGGGAGGCCAGTCTAGGCCTGGAGGCCCAGGAGTCACCACGAAGATCTGGGTGAGCCAAGGATGGGGCTGGACCCGGGTTGTAGCAGCAGGGCTGGGACCCTGCTTCAGGCTGAGCCCCAGGATCTCTGTCCTTCTTTGGCCCCCGGTTTCCCCATTGAGATTAAATAGTTAATGTTCAGAACCCACTCTCTAGAATGAACCGCGTCCCTGCATCTGCCACTTCCTGTGGCCTTGGGCAAGGACATAACTTGTCTGTGTCTTGGTAACAATAGTACCCATGTCATGTGGCTTGAGGTACAGCAAATTAAATCATATGTGTATGGGCATTTAGGAGTACTCAGTTATAATTAGGCCTTGCTATGTTCATTATTATGTACAATGTGGGTGGAGAGTTGGGGTCCTTAGTGCTTTTCAAACTGTGCCATGGGCCTCGTGGCCTCATTTCAACCCTGAAATCAGTTTCTGTTGATTATCCGTTTGAGATTCTGAATATCTACACCTGCATCAGAATCGTGTTTACAAACCCTTAGACCTGGTCACTGGCCCTCCACAAACGTTCCTTCGTGTACTGGCTTGGTTATTCCAGTGCCGTGTCCCCACCCACCTCCTGGGAGACCCACTCCAGTAAGTCCTGCACCCCACCCTCCTTCCCCCTGCTATCCGGCAGCCATCGTCCATCAGAGCCCTCCTAACAGACACAGAGGCGGCAGTTGGACCCTGTGTTCTGTTTGATCTATAAAGACCACACAAGAGAGAAGCCCTGGGGAGTCAAGGGAGGGAGGGCTGCGAGGAAATGGCTTTGAACCCTGGCAGCTGGGGCAAAGGTCTGTGGGGAGAAAAGGAGGCGGTCTGAGTTTTACTCTGGCCTCTCCACTCACCACCCTGTCTTTGTGAGGTTGTCCAGATTTCTCCCGTGGGAAATGGCCATCGGCCTCCACTGTGGACCTCCCACTTCTACCCCATCCCTAATCCTGGCCACAGCCAGAGCCAGGGGGGAGAGTGGATTTCATGCTGGTACTCTGGAGCTCTAGGCTACCTGGCTTCTCTTACCCCTAGCATGCATCCAAGCCCTGGCTTCCCGGTTGTCTTCTAACCTTTGACTCCAGGCTGCAGAAGCAAGTTCACACAGCCTGATGCTGAGGCCTGTCTTCCAGAGCGCCATCTTTACTCACTGCCCCGGCTCAGGGACATTCTGCCAGCCTTCAAGGCCACACCTTCCTTCCTTATTTCCTTCCTTCCTTCTTTTCTTTCCTTCCTTCCTTTCTTTCTTTCTTTCTTTCTTTCTTTCTTTCTTTCTTTCTTTCTTTCTTTCTTTCTTTCTTTCTTTCTTTTTTTTTTTGAGACAGGGTCTCCCTGTAGGCCCAGCTGGCCTGGAACTCACTATATAGACCAGGCTGGCCTTGAACTCACAGAGATCCACCTGCCTCTGCCTCCTGAGTGCTGGGATTAAAGGCACAGTCTGTTTTAAAGATATTTAAAAATAAGATAAACGGGGCTGGAAAGATGGCCTAGCGGTTGGGAGTGCGGACTGCTCTTGCAGAGGACCCGGGTTTGATCCCCAGCACCCACATGGCGGCTGAGAACTGTCTGTAACTCCAATTCTGGGAAAACTCCAGTTCCAGGGGAATCCGACACCCTCTTCTGACCTCTGTGGAGTTGCACAACACGGGTGCACAGACCCTCATGCAGACAGTACATTCATATAAATAAATAAATAAATAAATAATAAAAATAAAAATAAGATAAACATTTGGGGCTGGAGAGATGGCCTAGCAGTTAAGAGCACCAACTGCTCTTGCAGAGGACCCAGGTTCGATTCCCAGCACACACATGGCGGCTGAGAACCATCTTTAACTCCAGTTCCAGGGGAATCCAACACCCTTTCTGACCTCCACGCATTTGCACGACACAGGTACACAAACCTAATTGCAAGACAGTACATTCATACACATACAAATAAATAAAATTTTTAAAAATGGTTCTTTTCGTTTTTAGAGACAGGGTCTCCTGTGGCCCCAGCTGTCCTGGAATTCACTCTTGTAGACCGGCTGGCCTTGAACTCACAAAGATCGCCTGTCTCTGCCTCCCAAGTGCTAGGATTAAAGGCGTGTGCCACCACGCCCGGCTCAAAAATATTTTTAAAAATGCATTGGTTCTGCCGGGCATGGTGGCAGCACGCCTTTAATCCTAGCACTCGGAAGGCAGAGGCAGGGGGATCTTTGTGAGTTCAAGGCCAGCCTGGTCTACAGAGTGAGTTCCAGGACAGCTGGGCTACAGAAAAAAAAAAAAAAAAAAAAAAGATTAAAAAAAAAAAACAAAAAGTTTTCTTTTTTTTAATATTTTTAGAAAAAAAAATATAAATTAAAAAATAAGAAAACATTATCTGTTTTAAAATAAATATATACTAATATTATTAGTTTATCATATTAGGATTTAGGTTAAATCATTGTATTGATGTCAGTTCTGCCAGAGAGGGAGTATAGCAGTGAAGAAGAAGTATTTGTAGAACCAAAATCCCATCTCTACCATTTAGGAACTGTGCGGTTTTCAGTGAGTCACTTAATCTTGTGGGCCTTGCTTGGTTACTGTGGGAATAAAAGTCCCTGCGTGAGTGGCCACTGTGCAGCCTTACTGAATGAGTACATGGAACATGTGTTTCACATTATTCAGCACATAGTAGTGCTTCATGTTAGCTAGCATGTTGAACCATTTTACAGATGTGGAAACTGACCAGAGAGGAATGGCCTCCCAGTTATTTAACCAGCAAAACCAAGATGGAAAGTCACGTGGTCAGGCTCCCAAGCCACCTGTGTGAGCACTAAGCCATCTTGCCTTCTGCTAGTTAAGGGTATCTTTTTTTTAGATGCTTGTTCTACTTCTAACTATGTATATGCAATGTGTGCCTGTGTCAGTTTGTGTTCCCAAGTGTGGTTGCCCTCAGAGGCCAGAAGAGGACATTGGATCTCCTGGAGCTTAGTTACAGTCAGTTGTGAGCCACATGATGTAGGTGCTGGGAACCAAACTCAGGCCCTCTGCAAGGCCAGTGTGTGCACTTAACACCGGAGCCATCTTCGGCTTCAATTAAGTGTATTCTTTCTAACAATTTTTTTTAATTTTATTTATTTATGTATGTGTATGAATGTACTGTCTGCATGCAAGTTTGTGCACCCATGTTGTGCAATGCCGCGGAGGTCAGAAGAGGGTCTCGGATTCCCCTAGAACTGGGGTTCTCCTGGAATTGGAGTTTCAGACGGTTCTCGGCCGCCATGTGGGTGCTGGGGATCGAACCCGGTCACTTGTCCTTGAAGAGCGGTTGGCGCTCTTAACCGCTAGGCCATCTCTCCAGCCCCAAGTGTATTCTTTTTTTTTTTTTGGTCTTTTCGAGACAGGGTCTCCCTGTAGCCCCAGCTGTCCTGGAACTCACTCTGTAGACCAGGCTGGCCTTGAACTCACAAAGATCCGCCTGCCTCTGCCTCCCAAGTGCTAGGATTAAAGGCGTGCGCCACCACGCCCGGCAACCAAGTGTATTCTTTTTTAAAATCTTTTTCATGTGTGTGATGTGTGTGTTTGTATGTGAATGTCAAGGTGTGTACCTCCCATGATGAATGTGTGGAAGTCAGAGGACAACCTCGGGTCTCAGTTCTCACTTTACTCCATTTGAGACAGAGTTTCCTGTTTTGCTTAGGTGAAGGCCAGGCCAGCTGGCCGAGGGAGGTTCTGCGAATTCTCCAGCCTCTGCCTCCCATCTGCCCATAGGAGTTCTGGGATTACAGATGTGCACTATCACCAGCTGTGTGGGCTCTGAGGATTGAAACGCTGGTTCTTCCACTTGCACAGCAAGTGCTTTGCCCCCTGAGCAGTCTAGTTAAGTGTATTCTGAAGAATAATCTGTCATGTATTGTCTTGAGAAGTAGATGAAAAAAAAATCAGAAAAGTATCTAAAATTTTAAATTTTAATGTAAAATAAAATACCTATTATTAATATTCCGGCTTCTTTGTCACATGTTGGCCCCCTCTACCAGGTTTGTTATTCACTCTTGTCTGCATCACAGTCTTGATCACATTTTTGGAGATTCTTGACCCATCTGGTTGGTTTCCCCATAGAATACACACCTGGAGACTCCAGACCTTGTCTCTCTTACCTGTGCCCAGCCAGGTCCATCGAGTTCTTGATGAGGAGGCTGCTGATGTGGGCTTTGGTATCATGGCTAGGTAGGGCGTAGCAGAGCTAAGGCAGTGTGGAAGCCTGCCACTCTGGGGCACTGCAGTGAGGCCTACAGAGCCGCTCAGCCTCAGCATTCCGCTGCCAGTAGACTGAAGGTAAGATGTAGTAAAACAGCCTAGGGCCCAGTTCAGCAGAGGAAACAGACATGGCTGATTTAGGAGACCAGGAAGTAAAATCCCCTGCATGCAGTAGGTGCTTGTTAATGTTGTTAATGAACTGTATGGAATCTTTGAGATCAGCATCCTGGGCAAGTCAGTTCCTCTGGCTGTAAAGTTCAGTAGTGACTTGGGAATTCTTGTTTAGTTTTCTCAAGATTTGGGCAAGAAAGGAGAGGTGGTGAGCATTCTGGGTCCTGGACAGATCATGATTCCACCTAGCTGTGAGGTGCTGGGTAGTTTTGCTTCACCAGCTAGAATTCCTACCTCATCTATCAGATGAGGCTCATGATGATTTCAAAGTCAGGATTCTTCCAAAGATGTCAGCGCTTGCCACTTAGTATATGCTCAGAAAACATTGAATGTTGCTTCATCCTGTTTGCTTAGTAGCAACAGGGGATGGAGGGAAGCGTAGGGGTCCTATTTCCTAATAACACTCACTCACCAACCCCAGTAAGGACGGGATCTTGTTCTGTGGCTCCAAGAGAGTGTGCACATGGATGATGGCCCCAGGTTAAAGGTTGGGGTCTTTTGAATAAAAGCAAGACGACCTTGAGGCTCTACAATGGCAAGAACCTGCAAGGTGCGTAAAGCGGACTTTACTTCAGTTTAAAGGGCAAACTAGATGACTGCAAAGCTGTTATGATTTAAATGGATGGCTCTGACTTGGGCCTTGTGATCCTGGACTGCTACACTGCAGGCCACAAATTGGTGGCACTCGGGAAGATCCAGCCTGGAGATGCTTGTATTTACTCCACACAGTATTTTTCATCTGTCTCCTATTAATTTCATTTCATGTATTTGGTTATTTGTTTTGTCTTTTTTTTTTTTTTTATAGCATCCTCAGTACAAATTCATCCACTGAGGATGAACATATATTTTTATATATATATATATATATATATTTTTTTTTATAGCGATGGGATTAAACCTAAGGCCTTACACATACTAGGCTCTACCCTTGAGTTACAACCCCAGCATTACCTACTTTTTAATGGAACTTCTTAGTACATAAAATTCTAAACATATACAAAAGGAGAGAGACCAGGCTGATTGATTCTCACAGACCATCAGTCTAATTGGCAATCATTGATTCCTGGCCATCTGGTTTTGTGTAGTTAGTGCTGTTCGATGGAATTCTATGGGGATGACAGTGCCCTGTGTCTGGGCCATCCAGTCTAGTAGCCCCTACCCACCAATGGCTATCGAACCCTTGGGTTGCGGGCAGTGGGATAGAGGAACCAAAATTTTTATTGTATTTCATTTTTTTGAGTGTGTGTGTGTGTGTGTGTGTGTGTGTTGGGGGGGGTATGTGCATGTGGTGTCATTCCTAAGACACCTTCCATTCTTTGAGACTGGGTCTCTCACTGGCCTGGAACTTGACCGAGTAGGCTAGACTACCTGACCCACCAGCATCCAGGGACCTACCAGTCTCCACTGCCCACCTTGCTGTCACTTGGATTACAAGTGCATACTGCTATCCTTAGCTTTTTATTTTTTATTTTTTTATATTTATTTATTTATTTAGTCTTTTCGAGACAGGGTCTCCCTGTAGCCCCAGCTGTCCTGGAACTCACTCTTTAGACCAGGCTGTCCTTGAACTCACAAAGATCCGCCTGCCTCTGCCTCCTAAATGCTAGGATTAAAGGTGTGCGCCGCCATGCTGGGCTCCTTAGCTTTTTATTAGCATGAGTTCTGAGGACCCATATTCAGTCCTCGTATTTGCAAAGGAAATGCTTTACTGACAGCTATCTCCTCAGTCCTGGATTCAGTTCTGATTAATTTAAATCTAGATAACCTGAGACTGGAGAGCTGGCTCCTGCAGAGGACCTGGATTCAGTTCCCAGCACCTACGTGGCATCTCACAACTGTCTGTAACTCCAGTTCCAAGGGATCCAATGCCCTTATGTGGACTCACCAGGCATACATGTGGTGCACACATATACATGCAAACAAACACTCATATATTAAAATTAAATTAATAAATAAATGTAGATAACCATTTATAGCAAGTCTTGAGCAAATAGGTCAGAGCCACCTTTCCTTCCCTTCCATATTATTTCCAAGCAAATCTCAGACATCAACCCATCCATCCATACAGATACCATTCCATCTCCAAGGAAATGAACTTGAAATATCTTGTGATGGGACTTTTTCTCCATGGCAGAACACTTGCCTAGTATATGCAAGGTCAGCACTGCAAAAGAGAAACAAACTTTCTAGAATGTGCAACAGTGTTATTACATCTAGAATAAGGAATGCTGGTTTCTTTTAAATTCATATAATATTTCTTTAATTACTAGCCAACATTTCCAACTTGGGACCTTCCTTCTTTTTGCATAAATGTCCTAATTGCTGGCTGTGCTTTAAAAAAATAGAGAAAAAACTTCAAGCCTGCATTTTAAAAATTCTATATTCCTTCCGGCGCATTGGTTGGCTAGAGCTGGGGGGTGGTTGCCCCTTTACACAGGGCATACCTCCATAGCTCCCCAGAGCCTTGAAGATGAAATTGGCTCAGCCTACTGAGCTTTGGGGCTTGAAATCTCCAGAGTCAACTAAATGAGACCCTTTCCCTCTGCCTTAGTTTCCAGGTACCTTCAAATATTGCCAGGAGACTGGGATCCAGCCCCTGCCCCAACTCCATGCAGGGATGGAGGGAAGGAGAAAGGCCAAACAAAGGCTTTTAGAGGACAGGGTACTGAGTTTCCTTCTCCATCACATATCATCAGCCCATATCTCAGATGGTGAAGTTCAGTTCCAGAGAGGAGAGGGGTGCACAAGGCCAGAACTGGTCCCAAATGCTGTGTTCTAGGGCAGCTGCCTGCTGCTCTGCTGTTCAAGAAGACAGACTGTGCCTGGGAGCTGATAAAAGAGGGTATTGTAGGAGAAGGTCATAGCTTTTCAGCCGGGCCTAAAATTAGTGGCCAGGAGTGTTGGGACTCATGCCAGCAGAGAAGAATCGCTGCGACTCTACAGGGCGCCACAAAGGAGGCGGGAGACAGCCTGGCTCCCAGCACCTCACAAAATGGGAGCCAAACGTGTAAAATCACATTCTTTACTGACATTTAGGATTCATTTGGCTGCCAACCCCAGGAAGGTCCTATTTTTCACATCCTTCCTTGCAGTAGTGCTCAGAACTGAGGGATAAAACCAATGGAAGGGGTGTTGGGGCCAATCGTCTTCCCAGGAACTTCCTGGTGCACACTGCAGGCGAAGTGGTCACTGTGTTCTGGAGAACCCACCTTTCCTGTACTGAGATTTGGTTTCCTCCTCCGGACAAGGGATCATAGTCACAGACACCATGGAACTGTGGCGAGGAGTTTAGCAAAGTCCATATGGAGTGTTCTGAATGAGTAGACCTACCAAACCCCGCTCCCCACAAGAAGATCTGCTCTGTGAACTCATCCCCCAGACTCTGCTCTGTCCCTCCTCTCCTGGGGAGAGATTCAGTTGGGGCAGCCAGCCTAGGAGTGGGCCTCAGCCATGCCAGAAAGTAGAGAAACTGCCAAACCCCCTTCAGTTAGCAATTTTTGGTTTTGTTCTGTCTTGTCTTGAGATGGAGTCTATGTAACTCAGAATGGCCTGACAGTCACTGTGTGTCCCAGGATGACCTTAAACAGTCCTTGAGTGGCCCTGCCTCACCCTCCCTGCGTTGTATACTGCAAAATAGCATCTTTCTGTGTAGCCCAGTGATCCTCCTGTCTTAGCCTCCCAAGCATGGGCACCAGTCTGGGTAGAAGCTAGCAGAGCTCCTTTCTGATAAGGCCTCTGTGCAGACTCCTTAAAGTTCCCCTTGTCCCATGCCTAGTGCTAAATTACCACCTGGTTTCCCAGCTGCTCTATGAGGTGAGCACTGAGCCCATGGGTTCAAAGGAGTATAGCAACTTACCCAATTCTTGCTCAACAGTAAGTGATGGAGCTGATCTGCCTGATCCGCGCCTAGTCTGCCTGACCCCCAGCCTGGGTTCTCTGTGTCTGTGTTTGGTCTCTTTTCTAAGGGAACTTAAACAGCAGAACTTATAAAATTCCCCATGAAGCTCAAGGGAGACTTGAGTTCTCTGTCTGGTACTAACTTACTGTGTAACTTTGACAAGTCCCAGTCTCTTTCTGGGCCTCTGTGAGGAATAGACATGTACAAAGAGGCTCAGCATAGCTAGTCAAATCATTGGTGCTTAATGTGCTAAACCCTGCTCTCTGCCCACTGCCACCCTGCAACGTGGTGAAGGGCTTGGCAGCTAGAAGTCCTGCTGTCTCCCCAGACCCACCCTCCACAGCCTGCAGTGACCAGAGCAGGGCCCACCGTGGAGATAGATGCTTCTCTCACGCAGGCCTGCAGGCTGTTTCCTAGATGGAGCAAGCAGAGCGGGGGAGCCTCTGGAAGCTGCTGTGGTTTTGGCACAGAGCCCTGAGGGGGCGTGGGGAGGGGCGAGAACACACGCTCAGAAACGTGGAAACGTGGAGACCGACAGATGGAGCTGCTGAGGAAGTGAGAGACACAGACAGAGAGGAACCTGGAGTCAGGGAGAAGAAGAGCAGGCAGGGAAGGACGACTGGAAAACAGGCAATCATACTGAGCCACGAGCTGAGCAGCAGACCAGCAGATGGACCAGGCAGTGAGGGACTGGAAACCCCAGGCAGACAGATCCATAGTCAGACTTAGCACCCCAGACAGACGGCAGACAGGCAGAAAAACCTCATGTTCACAGGATAGACATGCTGATCCCAGAGCTCAGGTCAGACTGACAGGTGAACATAACATCTGAGGAACAAGACGACTCATAGTCCAAGGTTCAGACAGGTGGGGTGACATAGGGTCCCAGAGAGAGACTGATTGACTGACAGAGGTGGAGGGACAGATAATAAAACCAGCCCTGCATTCAAGGGACAGACACAACAGATGATAACTAGGATTTGAGGCCCAGCCTGGGGCCGAGTTTGACTGTCTGAATGGAGACTGGGACCAGTGCCAGAAACCTGACCTCACGCTAGATAGAGAGAGACTCATGGTGACTCCAGAACAGGGGAGAAGCTGGGCGTGGTGGCACATGCCTTTAATCCCACCACTCGGGAGGCAGAGGCGGGCGGATCTCTGTGAGTTCAAGGCCAGCCTGGTCTACATAGAGAGTTCCAGGACAGCTGGAGTTACAGGGAGACCCTGTCTCAAAAAGACAAAAAAAAAAACAACCAGAACAGGAGAGATAGAGGATGACCCAGGAACTGGGCCCAGAAGCTTCTCAGGAACATCAGAACCCTTCATCCTTCCCTCTCTTTCTGCTCATTAGAGTAAATTCCCATGACTCTGGTAGATGCTGAGGCCTCCAGGTAGGGGAAGAAGGGAATGAGCTATCCATTTACTGACCCCGCTGCCTGCTCATGAAGGTCAGGAGAACCTGAAGGGACAGCTCTGGTTGTAGGGCAGATGGATTTCAAATCCTGAGTGTCAACTTCTCTCCTTCTCAGGCCAGCTGTGTGTGCTTAAGCAGCGCTAATTGTAGGACATGTTTCTTCTCTTAGCCAAGACAGGAAGTCAGAGACTGGCAGGATGGCTCAGCACTTGCCACTAAGCCTGGCAACCTGAGTTTGATACCTGGATTTCACATGGTAGATGGAGAAAGCAAACTCCCACAAGTTGTCCCCCGACCTTCACACATGGCCCGAGTGCCCTGCACACATACATATATATACTCACACACAATGAATAATAAATAAATAAATGTAATAAAACATTTAAAGACAGAGAATCAGAAAAGACACATACATGGTGGCTCACATCTGTAATCTTAGCTCCCGGGAGGCTGAGACAGGAGAAATATCCTGAGTGAGGTCAGCACTAGCTAGCAAATTTCAGGCCAGCCAGAACTACATAGCAAGAGCCCATTTCAGAAACAAACAAACCTGGATGTGGTGGCACACACTTTTAATAATCCCAGGACTTGGGAGGCAGAAGCAGATGTACTTCTGGGAGTTCAAGGACAGCTGGGTCTACATATGTGAGTTCAAACCTGCCAGGGCTGCATAGTGAGATCTTGTCTCAAAACAAAAACAAAAACAAAACAGGGGCCTAGAGAGATAGGTCAGCAGTTAGAGCACTGGCAGCTCTTGCAGAGGACCTGGGTTTGATTTTCAGCACCTGATGGAGGCTAACAACTGTCTGTTACTCTAAGAGATCCAACATCATCTTCCGACCTCCACAGACATTGCATGACATGAGTGTACTTACACACGTGTAGGCAATTCACTCATACACATAAAATAAAAATAAAATGTTTTATAAACAAAAAAACCCCCACAAAGACTGAGAATCAGCAACTTAGATCCCACTAGATGCCGTAGTGCCTCTATAAATCAGGGGCAGCAAAAGTGGCCTGTAGGTTAGTAGCACCGGCTGCAATCCCTGGATTACCCTGGGCTTCAGGCCGTTGGTACCTGGGAACTACGGGTAGGGGGGGAGGGGGCGCTAGCCAGGCTGCAGGGACACCAGGGAGGCTTCCTGGAGGAGGAGTGACAGTGAACCAGGGAGCGCTGCAGGGTGTTCTGGGTCTGTGCAGACTGAGGCAGAGAAGCTCAGAGACCTAGTCTAAATCCAGGAGGGAGACTCACAAAGACTCATCGATCCATTCATTCAACAAACACTTGTCCTTGCCTTTGACATGCATTAATGCAGAGGACACTGTGGTGACCAATACCAACAAGGTCGCAGCCTTAGAGAACCCCAGTGACAGAATACAAAACAGATGTCTAAGGGCTGGGGACGGAGCTCAGGCCTATGCGTATGCCTAACATAAACAAAGCCCTGATTTTGATCCCAGAACCAAATAAAGAAGGCATGGTGGTTCACACCTTTGATCTCAGCATTCAGGAGGATCAGCAGTCAGACAAGGATGTGACTGACGGACTAGAGGGATCTGGTGAGGTGGGAAGTACTGTGAGATGGGCGGCCTCCTCTGTCTGAGAAGGTGACAGGGTGAGCATGCAGCAAGTGTGTTCAATTCAGTGTCAAGAGTAAGTCTGGCTGGGCTCGGGGAACCTCACATAGGAGGTTCCCTGAGGAGCCAGCAGGGCAGTGGTTTGATATGTAGCGAGAGAAACAGACAGGCCAGATGGTGAGGAGCCTGCAAGCCAAGGGAAGAAGCTTGGGTTTGTTTCCAAGTGTGATAAGAGGCCTACGCAAGGTTTCCAGAAGGGGAATTACATGATCTGACAGGCTTTAAGAATTCCCCACTGGTTGCCATGTGGAGAATAGACTAAGGGGGGGGGGGGCAGGAGTGGATCCATGGGGGCTGGGTGGGGGTGGGCACAGAGAAGGCTGACAGGGCTGTCCTGGCAAGAGATGACACCACGTTGTAGCACCAGGAAGATGGATGGGAGTGGCACTGGACGGATGGACTGGAGATGTATTTTGGAGAAAAACAAGCCTGAATTCTTTGCCTTTGGATAGAGAGTCTTTCCCTACGGGTGACATCGATCCTGTCCCTGGCTGCATCTTTCACCTTCTTTCAGCATCTCTCCAAATACAGCAGGATGTGGAATGGGGGTGGGCTTCCTGGAGGAGATTTCCAGAGCAGTTGCTTGGTGAGCAGGAACCAGAGGCCACCACCCAGCACATGTTCCTCCTCTCACCCCAACCACCTTGGACACATTCCTCTACAGTTTGTAAAATTGTTTTCAAAGCTATCACTGGATGCTTATAACAAGGAAGAAAATAAGGCTCGGAGAAGCAGTAACTACATAAGGCCACAAAGCAAGTTCCAGGATAGGACAGAGACACAAACACACATACCCCGTATACCACCATCTTGCCTTTCTGGTCATTACTCTGGTGCATGTGGTGCAGACAGAGGGGCGATGTGTCAGCCCAGTTCTAGAGAAGGGCAAACTGAGGCCAGAGAGATGAAGTTACGTGTTCTAAGACCCACGTGGGCTCCACATCCATCAAGCATATTAAATTGCAGCCATATCAAACATCAAATGTGAATTATGTATAACCAGATAAAAGCAAATTGCCGATGACTAGCTGACATCGTGTTCTGTTTTGCAGACATTTAATTAAACATTTATTAATTTTGATTCTGCAGTTTTCCTGTGTTTTGGAGCCATTTTTTATTTATTTATTTATTTATTTATTTATTTATTTATTTATTTATTTATTTATTTTGAGGCCTCTAACCTTCTCCTAAGCCCATGAGCATTTCACACAGGCCCTGGCAGTGAACAGTGCTGGCTGGAAGGAGCAGCCACTGTTTGGGTGCTGTTGCCAAAGGGACCACAGTGAGGCTGAGCCTAGTCCTTTCACCCCCAGCCTTCAATGTGGCCTCTGCACCACCACCCCCTACCCCCTGCCCTGTGGACTGGTGGCACAGGCCTCCTCTTTACCCTTCCCAGCCCCTGCCCATGCCCCGGCCCTGGCCCTAGCCTATAGGAGTCCTTTGTCTGTGGTTAGCTGGGAGCTGGCAGAGGAGAGGGGAGGAGAGGGTAGGGAGGTGGCAGGTGGTCTGCCAGGTGGTGACGGATGCTGGCGGGCCTGGGGCCTCCCGAGTGCTGACCCGGGCGGAAACAGATGGTCTTCTAGCCTGAAAGAAACTTCCAGGGTGTTGCCTTTCCCCAGCTCTCCAGGCCCCTTCATATTAGACCAGCTGGCCTCTCTTTCCTGTTCGAAGTCAGAGCCACAGGAATAAGCAAAGAAGGGGACTGGGGAGGCAGGGGAGGTAGAGGCCCAGAAAGGAAGCTTGTGTTCTGGGGCCCTCTGAAGCCCTGGAGCCTTGGTCTCCCCCATACCCTCATCTCTGGCTGCTTCCAAGTCTGTTCTCTGCCCCTCCTGTGTCCCCCTCCCATAACTGAGCCCTGTCACTCCAGGCCTGGACCAGCCCCAACTGCTCCTGGCTTCCCTCCAAGCTAGCCTCTCTCTAGAGCGAGTCTTCAAAGCCGATCATGTCACTCGATTCTAGGATTCAGATTCAAAGTAAAATTTAAACTCTAAGGTCCAGATTTTTTTTTTCTGGAGTGGAACCCGGGGTCTTGTGGTTCCAAGCATGTGCTCTTCCACTGAGCAGCAACTCGAGTCTGGCAGCCTGGAACTGGCTGAAGAATTTGAAGAAATTTTATGACGTATTGTTAGGAAAGCACTGGTTCTTGTACCCCCGTCTGTTGGAAGCCTCCTGTCCTGGCCCAGCCTTGCAGACCTCTGTCCATCCCTGAAAGGCCACATGCTCTTATCTTTGTGTTCTGTACTAATCCAGTCTGCCCCTGGATTCTCAACCCTACCCCCAAATGCCTGGGTGTGCATTTGTTTTAGTTTATCACTTAATTGGATTGGTTGGTTATTTTTTGGAGACTGGGTCTCTCTGTGTAGCCCAGGTTGGCCTTTAACTTGTGGTCCTCCTGCCTCAGTCTTCCCAGTGTTGGGATTACAGTCATGCACCACCAAGCCAGGTGCCATTGTGTACTTCAGAGATCAAGATCTGGAGGAAATGGCTGCTCTTACAGAAGACCCAGGTTTGGTTCCCAGAGCCCACATGGGGACTAACAACTGTCTGTAACTCCAGTTCCAGGGGATTCAGTGCCCTCTTCTGACCTATGTGGGCATTGCATGACATGGGTGCACTTAAATACCTACAGGCAATACACTCATACACATACAATTAAATTAAATTAAATAATAAACTGAGATCAAAGATAGGCATGGTAGTGCCAGAAGGATGGGAGGTGGGAAGTGAGGGATCAGGGATTAAAGGCTATGGAGCCAGTTTGAGATCCGCCTGGGCTACTTGTCCTGTCAGAAAAGAGTGGGGTGGGGAGAAAGGAGGGAGAGGAGAGGGAGGGAGGAAGAGAAGGAAGGAGAGAGGAACAAAATAAAGAAAATCTTCCTTCAGGAAGTTTCCCCTGACTTCAACTCCCCTTCTGAGCAAAATGGCCCATCTCCTTCTCATGGGACTGTGAGGCACACAGAGGCACAAAGGCCAGCACAGAGCTAGGCTGAAGCAAACCTGCTATGTGTCTGAATGATTCTGACTGCAGGGATCCTATGTGGGCTAAGAGCAGAGGGTTCAGAATGGAAGACACAGGGAGATGATGTTCTGTTCACTAGAAGAAAGAAAGTCCAGTCTTGGGGCCACACAGAATCTGGGGGCTCTGTGTCAGGAGCAGAAAGCTGTAAGTGTGGTGTGAATGCACAGATGGGACAGCTGGAGGAACTTTGGCATCGAAAGGAACGGCTGGGGCTGCAGGGCCTTCATCCCTCCCAGTCAGCAGCTGAGAGAACAGCCCTTTCCCCTCTTGGCTGCCAGGTGTCATATTAGAGGTGTGTTTGAAGCATTGATCCCAAATTGGATGTTCCTGGACACATTTTAGGGAGAGAGCCCATGACACGGAACCCCAACTCTGAAGGAGCCCATTATCAACTCCATCCCTCTCATTGGTGCATCTCCAGAGAGGGCCGCACAGCTAAGAGCAGGACACCCATCTGTGGAGACCGGAGTCAGCTGCCTCCTAGCACTGTTGGTTCCCCCTTGGGTTGTGAGCACACTGTATGTGCGTGTTATCTCCTGGTTCTCAAACAGCATTCAAGAAATGCCCTAAGAAATCACATCTGGGAATGCGCTTTCCAACCCCTAGTGCCTCTATTTCAGTTCAGGCAATTGGGCCACTAAATCTGTGTTGGGACACTCTCCACCTCATTTTCTAGAAGGCCACTTTCAGGGATCCCTCTGAGGATTCAGCAAAGAGCCTGACTGCCACATTCATCAAAGACTTTAGGGATCAGGGAGGCGGGGCCTGTGATAACAATTTCTAGAGGGGAACTTGGGCCCTGGGGCCATCTCATACTATGGGCTCTGCTCTTTACTGTCAATCTTCCCCATTGCTTGGGGGAGTTGAACTCAGGACTCAGATTCCTCCCTAACTGCTCCAGAGATTTTTTTTTTTCTTTTTTTTTTTTTTTTAAATGTGTATGAATGTACTGTCTGCATGCAGGTCTGTGCACCCGTGTCGTGCAATGCCGCGGAGGTCAGAAGAGGGTCTCGGTTTCCCCTGGAACTGGAGTTCTCCTGGAATTGGAGTTACAGACGGTTCTTAGCCGCCATGTGGGTGCTGGGGATCGAACCCGGGTCGTCTGCAAGAGCGTCGGTGCTCTTAACCGCTAGGCTATCTCTCCAGTCCCGATTTTTTTTTTCAACTTAAACACTCAGCTATGCATTCTTTCATTCTGCCCCATGGATTGAGCACCTACTGTGTGCTAAGAGCTAAGAGTGCTACACTTAGCAAGTGACATGGTCACTCGCATGGAACATACAACTGAGGGACATGTGTATGTGTAACCAGGCAGCTCAACGCACTGTGACCAGGACTGAGAGAGGAAAGGAGGATCCTGGGGGGAGTCTTATAACCCAGGTGGGGGTGAGTGGCAGAAGCCTCCTGGGAGAAAGCATTTAAAAGCTGAGATCCGAAAAAACAAGACTTAACTAGGTTTGGGACTGGGATGGGGTCGAGGGACAGGACAGGGTGTTTCAGGCAGAGGGAACAGCAGGCGCAAAAGCTTGATGGTGAGAAGGAGTGTAAAAAGCCCTGGAATCTGTGTCCTGTGCTGAGTATCAGGAGCCATGAAGTTTGTTCAAAGAGCAGCTTCCCTGATGCGAGGTCATCCAGGGAGGGCTGGATCAGTACTAGGGACTGGCACAAGGTTCCCTGAAGGAACCTCATGGCCAAAGCTCTTCAATTTTCCGTTAAGAGGCAGCATGGTCTAATGGTTAGAGTATTGCCTGGGACTGAGTCCTGGCTCCACTGTTGTCTAGCCATTGACCTTGGGCAAAAATGCTGTGGTTTCTGGCTCCTAGTTCCCTCCTCTATAAAGTGGGTTGGGCTAGAAGCTAATGAGCCCATCCTATGCCCTGCAACCACGCCCCACCCCCACCCCCAGAGGCGAGCCTCTCTGCAGGCCCAATTTCCTGCTGAGGCTCAGGTTCCTGATGGTGAAGGACTCCCCCCGCGCTGGCTGAAGGCTGAGTGGGAGGGAAGGCACACCCTGAGGAGCAGAGAGCTGAGCTCCGCGGTCTCCCTCTTCAGGTACCTACGCGCCCTGTACCTGGGGCTGCAGAGCCGCTGGCGTGGGGATCGACTGCGGCGCCACTTCTACTGGCAGATGCTGTTCGAGAGCGCGGATGTGAGCATGCTGCGCCTTCTGGAAACCTTCCTGCGTAGCGCGCCACAGCTGGTGCTGCAGCTCAGTCTGCTGATGATCCACGGCCACCAACTGGACCTGCTGACAGGTGAGCCCTGCGACAGCCCCGGGGACACCCTGAGCTCCACCCCCAGCGCAGGGCTGCTGTAGTTATGGCTTAGGGACCTGACCACCTCTAGGACTCCCAAGACCTCAGTCCCGTTGGACTTGACCCTTCCACACTGTCACCCCCTGGGCACGTCCCCTGTTGCCAGGGCTGCCCATGCCCCATTTCTGCCCTTCATTTCCTCAACACACCTTGGGCCCACCGGGGAATCCTCTGACCCCTACTTTCTCCAAACTTGTTAAAGTTTAAATTCCAGGGGCTGGACAGATGGCTCAGCATAGTTAAAATGAGATTAAGATGAGCTGTTCTTGCAGAGGACCTAAGTTCGAATCACAGAACCCAGATGGTAGCTAACAACCTTCCATATTCCAGTTTCAAGGGATCTGACACCCTCTTCTGTCCTCTGAGGGCACTGCACGACAATGGTGCACTTACACACATGCAGGCATACCATTCATACATGTAACAAAAAAAAGTAAAAGGAGCCAGGCATGGAGGTGCACGCCTTTAATCCCAGCACTTGGGAGGCAGAGGCAGGAAGGTCTTTGTGAGTTCAAGGCCATCCTGGTCTACAGAGTGAGTTCCAGGACATCTGGGGCTACAGGGAGACCCTGTCTAGAAAAGAAAAAAAAAAAAGATTGGGTTTTGGGGTTGGGTTTTTTTTTTGTTGTTGTTGTTGTATTTATGAGACAGGGTCTCCCTTTAGTCCCAGCTATCCTGGAACTCACTATGTCCACCAGGCTGCCTTAAACTCAGAGATCCACCCGCCTCAGCCTCCCGAGTGCTGATAAGAGGGTTTTTTTAAGTTTAAATTCCAGCCTGCATCCTTTGTGTCTCACAGACCTGCCCAGTCATCATGTTTCCAGAGAACTTGTCTACTTATTCCCTCACTGCGGGTTCTGGTCTCCCCAGCACTGGGTCCTGTTCATCCCCATATCGCTCCTATAAAAATCCAGGCCAATCTGGTCATTGAGGTAGTAAAACCACACCCCCATCTCCAAAGTACTTCATGCTTTCCCCATCCAGGCCCTGCCTAACCCGTCCTCAGTGGCCCCGCAGGCTCTATCACTAGTTCTCAGGTCTCTTGGGGACACCTTCTGACCACCACCACCCCCAGCCCGAGACAGGGTCTCATGTTGGACCCCACACACAAGCTCTGCTCAGCTCTAGTCAGCCCTCGACACCCAGCCATTTATCTTCTAATGGTCCCCTCCTGGCTCCTTTATGACTTAATCATGACCACTTATTGACCTCCTCTTCTACCCCCAGAGTCCTGGACCCTAATTTCCCACCTTCCACCAAGCCCCCTGAACCCAGCCTGCCCCATACTAGAATCCAAGACTCAACACCCACAGAGATGAAAATCACCCAACTTCTATCTCCCTTTGTGTTCCCGTACCTCCCCTAGCACCCACCCTCGGCTCCCTTAAACTCACCCCATCTCTGCCCTTGAAGACCCCCAATCAGACCTCACACTTCCACTGATCCATAGACCCTTGCCCTCAAACCTCCTATCTAGACCCTGACCTCACCCCCTAACCCAGCCCGCCCCATCCCCACCCTGTCTCCACAGCCCTCTCCATCTCCGCCTCCCTGGTGTCCCTGGCCTGGACGCTGGCCTCCTACCAGAAGGTGCTTCGGGACTCACGAGACGACAAGCGGCCCCTGTCCTACAAGGGAGCTGTGGCTCAGGTGCTTTGGCACCTGTTCACCATCGCAGCCCGAACTCTGGCCTTTGCCCTCTTCGCCAGCGTCTACAAGCTGTACTTCGGCATCTTCATCGTGGCCCACTGGTGCGTCATGACCTTCTGGGTCATCCAGGGGGAGACAGACTTCTGCATGTCCAAGTGGGAAGAGATCATCTACAACATGGTGGTAGGGATCATCTACATCTTCTGCTGGTTTAATGTCAAGGAAGGCCGCAGCCGCCACCGTGTGACCCTCTACTACTGCATTGTGCTTCTGGAGAATGCGGCGCTCACTGGCTTCTGGTACTCCAGCCGCAACTTCTCCACTGACTTCTACTCGCTCATCCTGGTCTGTGTGGTAGCCTCCAGCTTTGCGCTGGGCATATTCTTCATGTGTGTATACTACTGTCTCCTGCACCCCAATGGGCCCATGCTGGGTTCCCAGGCACCTGGATGCATCTTCTCTGAAGCACCAGGACCTTGTGGCCCTCCCCCTGATGCCATCACAAGTCCCCCAAGGTCTCTGCCAAGGACTACAGGCGCTGAGCGCGATGGGGCCTCCGTGGGAGGTGAGCGACCTGGGACTCCTACACCACCTGTCTTCCAGGTGCGGCCTGGTTTGCCTCCCACACCAGTGTCTCGCCCCTTGCGGACAGAGGGACCTGTCATTCGGATTGACTTGCCTCGGAAAAAGTACCCAGCATGGGATGCTCATTTTATTGACCGCAGGCTCCGGAAGACCATTCTGGCCCTGGAGTACTCCTCGCCTGCTACACCGCGGTTGCAGTACCGGAGCGTGGGGACCTCCCAGGAGTTGCTGGAGTATGAGACCACAGTGTAGGCCACAGTCTGCCCCTCAAAAGGGACAGGTTTGGCTGACCCTACATCGATCACAGTGTTGAGTCTGGATTTCAGGGCCACCAGGCTAAGGGGGAGTGGATCTTTGGATCCACCATTGGGTTCCCTTAGGGGAGGGGGCAGCCCTGTGGAGGCCTCAGGCCCCATTTTCAGCCCTGTGGCCCAGTCTCTAAGTTCTCCTGAACCAGGACCCAGGGCATTAACTGGTGCTACCCCCTCATGGGCTGCCCTGCTTACACAGGGATGCCATACCGTGCTTGGCACAGGGGTCTTCTCTCTTTCCTTGGCCTGGAATCATCTATACATCCCCCCTGGTGAGCCTACCATAGGAAAGGCACTGCCTGGAGACTTTGGCCTGGGCCCTGTGCTTCTCCAGGGGTTGTGGGAGAAGGCTGCCTTTGTGTTGAGAGGGGGTCGCTGGAAGTATGGGCTGAATTGGAGCCATCTGTGGACAGGGTTGGCAGAGTTCCTGTAGGATAGGGAGCTGGGCAAGAGGAGAATTGGAGGGGGGCATTGAAGGATACTTGGGGGTCTGACAGTGCATAGCTGGGCAGGTTAAGAGCCCTGTGCAGACTGGGCCGACACCAGCATGGAGGGGTGCTGTGAGGCAGGGCGTCTGCAGTCCAGAGCAGATTGAGTGAGGAGGGTGATTCCTTGGGAGACACACTTGGCTGTGGGCTTTCTCTGGATGAGGACCTGACTCCCTTCAGATGAAATGTCACAAAGAGCAGTTTGCTTTAAATGTGCATCCGGGATGTTTCTTCTGGATAAAGTCTTAAAACACAGAAGATAAAATGTCCAGGAAGATACTCAGTCTGCCTCAACTATAGATGAGGCTCTGACACATTGAGCGGAGGAATGTTGGAGAGACATGCTTAGTTCCAGATGAAGTTCTAAACGCTTCCTGATAACACATCCTAAGATTGGTTGATCTACTTTTTTTTTTTTTTTTTTTATGAGGAGCAAGGACCCTGGAGGCTTGTAGCTCTGATGTGGAGGAATCTAGTTTCTCCCAAGGGGACTATGGAAAGCAAGTCACATGGAATATTCTAGAAGGAATGCTGTAGTTCTAGACTGCCAGGGTTTATTAGCATTCTATGTCCCCAGCCCTCTCTTCTCTAAAAGGAAAATTTCCTCAGAACCCTTGAACATTCCAGTTGCCAAGTGGTTCTCAGATTGGAGAAAACAAAACAAATAAACAAACAACCAAATAAACAAACAAAGAAAAGAGCTCTGGGACATGACCTGAGTCTTGGCTTTCACCCTGTAGGTGGGGGCTCCCTGGGGCAGAATCTAGAAATTGACTTGTTTTGCCTCCAATCCTACAAGGCCTCAGGGCCTGTGATCTATTTCCATGGTTCAGACATCCTAGGTTTCATAAGGGCCACTCATCCTTTGATGTGTCCTTGGCCTGGGATAGTCACTCCTGATCCGGGGTGTGGGATTTTAGGAATAGGGAGCAGGATAGCTCTGAGGTAAAGGGTCAGAGACTTTAGGCAGAGCCAAGAGTCTACTTGTCACTCCTCCATGCCAACTGAGGTGATCTCACTGGAAGGGGACAGCCAGGGACTTCGGGGACAGATGCAGGCAGGGCTGGCAGTGAGGGAAGACATGAGTATTCTACACTATGCAAATAAGGGAGTCGTTAGCCCTTCCTGGCTTAGCCTCCTTGGGGTTACAGATGGGAAACTGAGGCCCAAAGTGGCAGCTACTGTCACAAACTCTTAGACTCCCAACTGTCCTCAGTGGTGGGGTGACAATGGTTAATTTGCTGAAGACACAAGGAGGAAGCCACACTCAGGGTACAGGGTGATGCTCTAGGCTGAGAGGGCCGACTGCATGCCTGCACACACGCAAGAACACATCACACCCAGGATACGAGCCACTCCACCCGGCACCACGGGCAGCTCATCCACCATGGCAGCCTAAGACGCTTTTTCCTTTTCCTGCTTCCCTGGCCCTTAAGAGACCTCCAGAGTGGCAGTCACTCCACCCCAAGCCTGCTCTTGTGGAGTCACCCATCCTCCTTGTCCTTTGTCCAGAACTATCTTTGAAGAGTTAGGTTCAGGGAGAATTATACACATTATAGCCTCTGTAGGATGGAGCATTTCCTAGCATGGTGGCGCACACCTTTAATCTCAGCACTTAGGAGCCAGAGGCAGGTAGATCTTTGTGAGTTCGAGGCCAGCCTGGTCTACATAGTGAGTTCCAGACTAGCTGGGGCTACAGTCTCAAAAAGAACAAACAAACAAAGAAAGCAAAGCATAAAGAATGAGCTCCAGCCCCACAGCCTGTTTCCCCAGGGACAGTGGGCCCAGTGGTTTTCTGCCATCGTTTGCCAAACACTCTCCCCTGCTTGTAGCACCCGTACAGAAGGTGTGTCTTATCATTTTAGAGATGAGGAGACATCAGGGTGAGGTGACATCAGGGCTACTCTTGGCAAGACATGTTACTCCCTGAGGTCCTAGAATGGTCCCGTGGGCACCCCATTATCCAGCAACCTGGAAGGAAAAGTTCTAAGTCTCCTAGCTGGTTGTTGAAAGGTGCTAACAGATACAGGAGTCCCAGAGAGGCAGAGAAGCAGGATGAACAGCCAGGCACGGCTTGAAGCTCACAGGGAAGCCATGGCCACATTCACTGGTCATCACTCCCCTCATCGACCCAGTCTCACAGAACCTCCCCCCAGGACCTGCTCTGTCTGCAAGGAGAGCCCAGCATCAGGAAAGGTCATGGTTAAAGGCTCTCACACCTCACCATCAGGACAGAGCTCATGCCCCAAAGGTTTCCCTGGAACCCAAGACCCCTCCTCCCATCCTGCCCAGCCTGCGGCCCTGGCAGTACTTCCCTGACCCCTTGCTTTACTGGGACCCAGGTGTCAGGGTAGGGAAGGGCCCCACCCCTTTGAAGATGTTTTTGGTTCCTTTCTGTGACACAATCTACCTCAGCTAGTATCTTTCCCCTGCTACAACTGGACCCTGGGGTCCTCTACTCCTGTTCGCTGACCCTCAGGCAAGCCTGGATGCTTAGCTTAGTTTCTTCTAGTCCCTAAAAGGTCCCCGCACTCAGAAAGGACTTTAGAACCACAACCTAAAGGGGCCTATGGGCCCCTAAAGCCACCCATCCTCTCCATCATTATATTTGAAGAAACAGAACCAAGCATTTGCCAAGATCACACCACACGTAAGTGCAGAGCAGGATTTCCCTGGACATCAGGAAAATTATTTGACACCTCCAGAAGCAGAAGGGAATAGGGCATCCTGGGTTCAAAAGCACTAGGCAGGGCCTGGCCTAATGTCGAACTCCTTGGACCTGGGTCCCCTTTCCCAGGGTAGCAATTTGTCTCCTGTTCCACCCTCAAGCCAACTCTAGTTGCTGACTCTGTTCCCCAAAACCTCTCCCAGGAGGAAGCACACTCCATCACTCTACCTGCACTCACAGACACACCACGTGCCTTGTAACGGTCACCACAGCTGACAACATAGGCCTCTGCCCATTCCTGCAGGGCCTACTCAACAAGGTGGGCTTTCTTGGTCCCCTCTTCTCATCTCCCCTGCCTGCCTTACCCTCAGCTAACTCCCTCATGTACCTGTATCTCCCTGAAGTGTGTAACCCTGAGAGCTGGGAAAGCAGAGGTGAGGCTGGGAGCGTCCAGGTTTCTAGACAGGACCTGGGAAACTTGGAATGTGCAGCCCCACAGTCCACCCTGAAGACTGCAGTGCTGCAGGTCTTTCCTTGCAGCTCAGCTCACCTCACTGGGTCTGGAGTTTACAAAAGCCACACCGTGGGAAGAAGATTCTCTGGGGCAGAGAAACCAGACAGGAAAGTAGGGGTTTTAGAAAGTGGAATGGTGGGGACTGGCAAGCAGGGAGCGTGCCAAGCCTGCGACAACAGGATTCAGTTTTAGAAAACAACATACTGGCCAGTGTAAATGCTCATATTTTATCCCTGGCCACCAGTTCGAGATTTCCAATTCAGAAGTGAAGTCCCTGTGGAGACGTCAGGAGCAGAGGGCTTGGCTCCCCTGGGATTTGGCTGGGCATCTGAAAGACCTTCACTCTCAGCTAAAAGCAGGAAGGAAGCCTGGGTGACTCCAGGACCCTGGTTTGGGGGCTAGCATGTAGATGCTATATGTCCGTTGCATGCTTCAGGAGGCAGCTTAGGACCTCCAGGTCTTCTCCAGTTTGGGGAGTCCTGGTTGAGGGGAACCCTCCTAAGGTAGAGGGAATGACCAGGCACGAATTGCTAACTGAAATCCAGGACCCCCATCCCACTCTTCCAAGGCTGAGCTGGGTTGCAGCCGCACGAGGGTAGCTGACGTGTAGGCAAGTGCTTTGTGGTGTTGCAATGGAAGGGACAGGGTGGTCACCAAGCCTCATAGGCAGCAAGAGACAAGGGACTTGGGTCCTCTTCCCAGCCAGGGACACTTCTGGGGTGTCCCTGAGCTGGGGAAAACAGGATACATGTGCCATTATGGCTGGGGACAGGATGGGACACACTTGAGTTGGTGGTTGCTACTGGTAGAAGCAAAGAGGGAAGAACCCTGTCAGGACACCACAGGAGGGGTCAAGGAAGGTCCACTCCAACCACCTCTGACTCCTGGATGCAGAATTCACAGGGGACAGAAGGACACCCATGTTCAGCTCCTTCCACGCAAACCTCATAACGAGTCTACCCCCTCTTCACAGCCTGCCCTTTATTCTATGCATAACTCTATAAAGGTCCCCAGGCCAGGCTGCACAGTGGGAGCCCAGGACAAATGCAATAACCTCCGAGAGGAGGGAATGCTAGGACAGAGAGGAGAGTGAGGACAGCCCGGGAGGGAAGTGCAGATTCCTTTACCTCCCTTCACCCATACCAGAATCTGGCTCGACCTAGCAGGACTGTCTCCCGGTCCTCCTCCTGTCTAGTTTCCAAACCTGTCATAAGACAACTGGAAGGGATCTGCACGATTCCCAGAGCCCTTGGGATTCTCCAAGGATCCTATTGGCTTGAAGAGATTTCCCCCAAACATACACCTTTCTCAATGAAGGGTTCACTTTCCCACCTTAGATGAATTCAAGCTGAGCCGATCACAAGTGAATCCTAGCAAGGACTTGAGCGTGAGGGACTGCTGTATTCTATCAGATGGCTCAATACTGGACCCTGAAAGACTCATAGATGCTGGGTCCTGCTTGGGCAGAGTTTGGGACCCACAGTTTGGGGGTTGGTGATGTAGTGACACAGTTCCTAGTTTTCAGAAGGGCCAGACCCAGAGAAGGAAAGCAACTTGCCCAAGGTTACACAGCAAGAACCTAGGTCCTTTTGGCGGTGGGGCACCAGAACACCCTCAACTCTGATATCTGCCCCATGCATTTTCTGCAGGAACCACTAGCCATGCCCAGGGGGCCCATTTCTATCAGCACAATTCCAGGTACTCCGAGTTCTCTCTTCCCTCCATGTTAGCCTCAATCCCTGCCCATTTCTGGCCCTATTCCCAGGCCCGCCTCCTGTATTTACTACATCTGTGCCATTCCCAGTCCCCCGCTCCACTGGCCCTTCTGAGCTTCCCCCGGGAGGGGAGGGGGCCCAAGCTGGGGTGTCTGTACTGAGACTTTTGTACACCACAAACTTTTTGTATATTTTTAATTTTGCTGCGACATGAGATATTAAAAGTCATTTCAGTACGTGCTGCTTGTGTCCGGTTCTGGCTATTCGGGGACAAGGAGAAAGACCACCTTCCACCACAATCCTAGTAGATCTTTCAAGACATCTGAGTGGGAGAGGGTGGGACATTACTCAGTTGCCTGTTGATTGGATAGAACATCAATCAACCAGAATCTCAGCTTGAGCCTGTCTAGGGATTATCTCTAAAGCCATTTTACAGAGATAGGGACCAAAGGCATAGGAGCTGGAGATACACTTTTCAGAGGTCGTCATCTTAGTTGGCTTCTCTATTGCTAAGATAAAACACTCTGACTAGAGGCTGGGGGTGGTGGCGCACGCCTTTGATCCCAGCACTGGGGAGGCAGAAGCAGGAGGATATCTGTGAGTTCAAGGCCATCCTGCTCTACAGAGTGAGTACCAGGACAGTTTGGGGGCTACAGGGAGACCCTGACTCAAAAAGACCCTCCATCCCCAAAAAACCCCACTCTGACTAATACCAACTTGAGAAGGAAAGGGTTTATTTTATCTTACAACTCCTGAGTCACAGTTCATCACTAAGGGAGCCCAAGGTAGGAACTCAGGGCAGGAACCTGGAGCCAGGAGCTGAAGCACAGGCCATGGAAGAACGCCACTTACTGGCTTGTTCCCCTGGCCCATGCTCAGCCTGTTTTCTTTTTTTTTTTTTAATTAAATTTTATTTATTTATTTATGTGTATGAATGTATCATCTGCATGTAGGTTTGTGCACCCGTGTCGTGCAATGCCTCGGAGGTCAGAAGAGGGTCTCGGATTCCCCTGGAACTGGAGTTCTCCTGGAATTGGAGTTACAGACGGTTCTTGGCCGCCATGTGGGTGCTGGGGATCAAACCCGGGTCCTCTGCAAGAGCAGTCGGCACTCTTAACTGCTAGGCCATCTCTCCAGCCCTCAGCCTGTTTTCTTATATAATACATGACCACCTGCCCAGGGGTGGCACTGCCTACAGTGGGCTAGGCCCTCCCACATCAGTCAACTATTAAGAAAATGCCTGCTGGGCATGGTGGTGCACACCTTTAATCCTAGCACTTGGGAGGCAGAGGCAGGCCGATCTTTGTGAGTTCAAAGCCAGCCTGGTCTACAGAGTGAGTTCCAGGACTGCTGGGGCTACAGGGAGACCCTGTCTCAAAAAAGACCAAAAAAATCAAAATAGATAAAAGAAACATAAGAACACAACTTAAAAAGAGGAAAGATTTATTTTGGTTCACCATTCAAAGGTTTCATTCCATGGTCACTTGGCTCCACGTGGAGTGAGGGAGATACCATGGCAGAGTCTATGGCAGAGCAAAGTGTCCTGCCCCATGGCAGGCAGGAGGCAGAGAGAGACAGAGAACCAGGTTCCTCATTCCACCTTCGCTCCACCTGAGCCTCCAGCCCATCGGATGGAGCCATCAATATTCAGAACAGTTTTGCCCCGCTAGGCCGCTATCCCATATGTTAATTGTCTCTGGAAAGGAGCGCACAGATTCACCCAGATGTTTGCTTTACTAGTACCCTGGTGTCTCCCAATCCAAGGTGCTTGCCAAGCCTGACAACCTGAGTTCGATACCCAGTACCATATGGTGGTAGGTAGGAGAGAACCATCACCCGAAAGTCGTCCTCTGACCTCCATATGCCTGCTATAGTCCACTGGTACACACACACACACACACACACACACACACTTACTTAATCAATCAATGTAATAATAATAAACAAGTAGCCATCACAAACTTCATCTCCACCCCAACCCCCACTGGCCCTCAGAACTTCTCCAGGTCACTATCTCTCAGCTTCCATGAGACTCTTCTGTTGCCACTCAGCAACTTTTCTCACTATCCTTTCACATAAGCAAAACCCCAGCTTGCTAGGGATCCCTTCCGGGGTGCTCAGGCCATGTTATTCCTAGCCTTGCCTAGCCCCAAGTGACAGATCATGACTGGCCTAAGACAGTAGCTATCAGTGTGTCTTCCCAGTCTATGGGCACCGTGGAACTAGTCAGAAATGCACATCCTCAGGGCCCACCCATCATGACTACTGAGTCAGAGCCAGAGAGCCAGCCAATGTTCAGACGGGGAGCAGCAATCTGTTTTTATATTTATTTACTGTGTGTGTGTGTGTGTGTGTGTGTGTGTGTGTGTGTTCTGGCACACATGCCATAGGACAACTTGTAGGAGTTGGTTCTTTCCTTCTACCATGTGGTGTCCAGAGACCAAACTCAGGTCACCAGGCTTGGCAGCCAGCGCCTTCACCCGCTGAGCCATCTTGCTGGTCCAGCAATCTGTTTTGGACAAGCCTCCCAAGTGATGCCCTATTGTGCAAATCACGTATCTCAGAGAATTCCCCAAGCTAGAGAGATGGCGGGAGAGGAGGCTGGGGGGGGGGCAGCTGCAGGTAACCAGATGCTGGTGACCAAAGGCTCCCAGGAGTCCCCTGGAACTAGCTCCCCTTTTTATTTTCATTCACATGGGCACTCAAGATACAAGACTATTTCCCAGGCTCCTTTGCAGCTTGTGTGGCCACAGACCTGGAGAAACAATGATCCTCACTTCCTAATATTCAAGTACTGAACTCAGAGAAGTATCAGAGAAGCAGTTTACTGTGTGACCTTACCACATTGGTTGTCAGCCTAGAATGACAAGCATGCTGACTGATAAAGAGCAATGGAAGGGTTCAAACATGTGACCTTTCCTCCCTTTTCAGAATAGTCAGGAGAGTACACACAATCTTGCCCATCATCTAGGCATTATCGTTCCCTCTATCACAACAAAACCTGTGAGTAGGTCTATCTCTACATTTTTTTTTAATTTTATTAATTTTATTTATTTCTGTATGTGTATGAATGTACTGCCTGCATGCAAGTGTGGGCACCCATGTCGTGCAATGCCGCGGAGGTCAGAAGAGGGTGTCGGATTCCCCTGGAACTGGAGTTCTCCTGGAATTGCAGTTTCAGACGGTTCTCGGCTGCCATGTGGGTGCTGGGGATCGAATCTGGGTCCTCTGTAAGAGCGGTCAGCGCTCTTAACCGCTAGGCCATCTCTCCAGCCCCCTATCTCTACATTTTATATCCTATCTTAAAACTTATCGGATATGTGACCTTGCAGGCAAGCTTGGCTGTGAGTTATTTTCTACTCTAAGCTCCTAGTTTGGGTTAGGGTTAGCTTAACAGAGCTTGGGAATAGGTAGATGATCAGGCATTAGAAAAGTGCTCTAGTATTTTCTGTTCATGTGGACCAAGGTGGTTCAGGCACCTTTGGAAATGAACCACCAGGTGTTATTTCTAACAGAACCAAGTTCTAGCCATTGAGATGTGAGCAGTAAAACTTAGCGATACTTTAGGTCACTCCTTTAAAGGAGTAGACAGCACTTTCTGCTCCCAGTCAAAGATACTGGCTAGATCAGGTGGACAGACATCTTGCAGTGGAGAACCAAGCTACAATATGGATCAAGGGCAGCAAGGTAGGATGTGTGAGCAGTAAAACTTAGCGATACTTTAGGTCACTCCTTTAAAGGAGTAGACAGCACTTTCTGCTCCCAGTCAAAGATACTGGCTAGATCAAGTGGACAGACATCTTGCAGTGGAGAACCAAGCTACAATATGGATCAAGGGCAGCAAGGTAGGATGTGTTGGGTCCCACCCGACACACGGCACTACAGTGCCCATCTGGATTGTGTGCCTCAACTGTTGTTGGAAGGAGAAATATTTCTGCATTGTTGTGATGGCACATACCTGTAATCCTGGAACTCAGGAGGCTGAAGCAGGCAGGAGGAATAGAACTTCAAGATCATCTTTGTTTATGTAGCAAGCTGAAGACCAGACTGGGCTACAAGAAGCCCTGCCTTTAAAAACAACAATACAGCACTCAGCAGGCCAAGACAAGCGGGTCTCTGTGACTTCAAAGCCAACCTAGACTACATAGAAAGTTCCAGGCCAGGTGGGACTAAAGGGAGACCCTGTCTCAAAAGGACAAAAAAAATAAAAAGAGAGAGAGAGATGTGTTAAAACAACAACAAGATCCAGACGTGGTAGGGCACACCTTTAATCCCAGCAATGGGGAGGCAGAGGCAGGCAGATCTCTGTGAGTTTAAGGCCAGCCTGGTCTACATAGCAAGTTCCAGGCCAACTGGGACTAAAGGGAGACCCTGTCTCAAAACAAAACAAAACACCAAAAAAAACCACAACAACAAACAACAACAACAACAATAAAACTAAAACAATAAATAAGGGTCTATATTTCCAAATATTCTTAGGTCTTGAAGTACCAGAGTTGGTGCCTCCGTCTATAAATGCAGAGACACATATACACAACTTATCTCTGAATAGCAACAAAGGCACTAGGTGCCACTGTTGAACTGCTCAGTTGACCAGCCACTATAAGACTGCTGTCTGAGCCACTTATGGTCAGATTGCCTGTTCCTTGTAGCCAGAAACAGCATAACTCAGGAACGTGTTCATTCAAGCTGCTCTGTCTGCCTCGAGTAAGCTGGCTGGCACTCACCTTCAAAGCTGAGCTGGAATGCCACAGGCCTCCCCACACGGCTCTGATTGCAGCAGAATTCTTTGCTCAGGCGGCTCTCTCACCAGGTCAGGGGCAGACTGCATGCGATCCATTAGCTGCCATATTCCCCCTGTGCCCAAGGATGCCATTGATGATAATCTTTCTTCTGCTGGGTGCAGAGGTGGTGTTTATAATCCTCTACACAGCAATCTAGGCAGCCGGATTCAAATGAGGTGAAGCCTGCCGGTCACAATTATGATGCTTGAAAGCAGAGCCTTTGCTGGCTTGGCTTGTCTCATGTTTGACTCACTGGCTAATTTCAATAATATATGTTATCATTATACGTGTCTGTTCCATTTTATCCCCCAAATGGCTTTCTGAGGCAGGCACAGTTCTTATCCTGATTTAACATATGAAGACACTGAGGCTCTGAGAATTGAGGTAAATTATTCAAGGTCATTCACAATTGAGCCTAGGTCATCTGTCTCCAAACACTTCACTGACACTAAACACTTAATCTGTTCATAGCTCTGGGGTGGATGTTATAGGGAATACAAAGGCAGTTTTATATTTCTAGTGGTCTCCAAAATACTTGTCATAGTTCAGATTCCAAGCAGTGATGTTTGATACTATCAGGGATGTTTAAAGCTAGTCCGAGAATAATCTAAGGTTTCATCTTATTAAGAAAGGGCTTGCGGGCTGGAGAGATGGCCTAGCAGTTAAGAGCGCCAACTGCTCTTGCAGAGAACCCAGGTTCGATTCCCAGCACCCACATGGCGGCTGAGAACCGTCTTTAACTCCAGTTCCAGGGGAATCCAACACCCTCTTCTGACCTCCGAGGCATTGCATGACATGGGTGCACAAACCTACATGTAGACAGTACATTCATACACATAAAAAAAAAAAAAAGGGCTTGCAAAAGCCACTCAGGGAAGTTCCAGAGCAAGATAGCCCTTCATGCCCTGGTCTCATGCAAGGATGAGAATTCCAGACTGGCTCAAGAGGTCAAGTTCATACTTCCTGGCCCCTCTTGTCAGCCTGGCGGGGGTGGAGGTCTCACTTGTTGCTCAGAAGTGACTGGCAGGAGCTAGGACGCAAGGAGGAGCTGTAAGGCTGGTGCCAGGCATCCTGGATCGTTTCCCTTTTTATGGAGAGAGAAAAACAAGATCAACTGGGCTTGGGAATCTCCTGTAGCTCCCATATCTAGGAGAGACAAAAGCCCTGGCCAGCACACTTATCCTTTCAAAACACATCCAAAGAGTTCCCAACCCTGGCACCTGCTCTTCGAGATCTGTGGCCTGTGTCTTCCTTACCAAGGCAGGGCTTTGAGGACCATGTTTCCATTGGAAAGATTAGGAAGCTGAAGGTCAGAGATGAAAATAGTCACCGTGTCAAAGACACCGGCAACGCAGTTCCAGAGTTCCAGTACCCAGAACCCAGGTGCCATGGCAAGGTGTACATCATCCACCTGCGGCAGCCCATGAGCCAGAAAGAAACGATATTTATTGTTGATTTATTTGAAGTGCTGAGGATGGAACTCAGGGCCTCCAAGATGCTAGGCAACTGCTCTATCACTGGGCTACACATCAGCTCTAATAGTTAATATTTAAAAAGGAGCTCTTCTAAGTGCATTTATTCTTAGCCAAGTCACTATGAAGTTAAACTAAACGTGAGAACTGAGACAAGAGTGGTTAAGGAAACTTGCCCCCGCTCATACCCCTCATAAGTTGCAAAATCAAAGTCAAACACAGGCAAACAGTCCCAGAGGCCCACACATACTACTTTTGTGAGTAGTAAAGATTAATTTCTTTGAGACAAGATATCACTATGTAGCCCTGGCTGGCCTGGAACTCACTATGTGAGGGTTGAGTTTGAGAGGGACAGGGCAGAATGACCTTCTGCCTCTGCCTCTACCTCTGCCTCTACCTCTGCCTCTACCTCTGCCTCTACCTCTGCCTCTGCCTCCTAAGTACTGGGATTAAAGGTGTGTACCACCACGCTCAGTTCCAGGGATTAATTACATTTTTTTTTTTTTGGTCTTTTCGAGACAGGGTCTCCCTGTAGCCTCAGCTGTCCTGGAACTCACTCTGTAGACCAGGTTGGCCTTGAACTCACAAAGATCTGCTTGCCTCTGCCTCCCAAGTGCTAGGACTAAAGGCATGAGCCACCACACCCGGCCCAGGGATTAATTTTTAAAACTTTTAACTTGCTTGGACAGTTTTCACACCTTCTCTCATTCACTCCTCAGCCTAGGGAAGGAGACAAGGTTTTCTCCTTATTTACCCAGGGAAGCAGGCAGCAGGCTCTGGAAAAGGGAACTGCCCTGGTTTGCCAAGGTCATACAGAAAAGTTGGTGGCAGACACAGGTATTGTCCAAATGTGGTGTCCAGGTAGGGGGATCAAATAGACTGATCCAACTGCCGAGCCCCTGGGACAACATGCTTGCCCTCTGCCCTTCAGCTGTAAGGTCCCAAGGCTGTGTTGTCCACTCCACCCCCACTGTCAGATGGGAGGGGCAGGAACTCTGGTGCTGGTGGAGTTTCCGACCAAGCAGGAAAAAGAACAAAGGAAATGGGGGGGCGGTCTGGAGGGGGTGGCCGGGAGGGTGGCAGGAGCAGAGGGGCCGCTTTACCATGGAATACGAAGTCAAGAAGGAGAAGAAGGTAGGTGGGAGTTTGAGAGGGACAGGGTGAAGGTATGTTCCTGAAGCTAAGGTAGAGGGAGGTGGGCATGCAGAGGGCCTTCCTTCTCCTCTTCACCTCTGGCATCCAGAAATTTAGGTTCTGGCTTTAAGCTTCATTCTCAGTGGCGTCTGCCGCTCCAGGGCTGATAGCAGACAGGGATGTCCAGAGGAAACTTGCTTCCCTGGTGTTCTGGTGGCAGCTTCTATAGACTTCCAGGGAGACAAACACCCAGCAGAAACGTTCCCCTACTCCTCCAGATAGCAGGACCCTGGCCCGGGGGATTCTAGGATGGCAGACTTGCCCCTGCCTGCTCCCAGCTATCTCTCAACCTCAACCTATACCTGTCCTCCCAACCTTTGAACAGGCGCCCACTCCTAAGGCCTCAGCCCAGTCACCCTCCAAGTCCCCTCCAGGCTTCCTCCTTTTCTGACTTGGAACAGTTTTCTTTTTTTTTGGTCTTTTCGAGACAGGGTCTCCCTGTAGCCCCAGCTGTCCTGGAACTCACTCTGTAGACCAGGCTGGCCTTGAACTCACAAGGATTCTCCTGCCTCTGCCTCCCAAGTGCTAGGATTAAAGGCGTGCACCACCACTCCCTGCTGGAACAGTTTTCTAGTCATCTATTTGTCTTTGGAGTTTAGGGGAGTCCTCCTATTTTTTGAGTCCTCCTATTTCAACCCCCACTCTACCTCTATTTGCAAAGAGCCCTCTTCATCCTAGAAACCTGGGTCAGAGTGTTTTTTTTAAAAGGTGCCCATAATGAAGACAAGCATGGTGGCACAGGCTTATAATCCCCGCTGTTCTGGAGTCAGAGGCAGGAGGGTTGCAGTGTTAGAGCTAGCCTGATGAGAATCTGTCTCAAAATTTTAAAAGTGGGCTAAGGTTGTGGCTCAATGGAAAAATGCTTGCTTAGCATGCACAAGGTTTGATCCCCAGAGCTGCAAAAATAAAATAATTGTTTTTGAAAGAGGATTGGAGATGTAGCTCAGGGATAAAATGCTTCCCTAGCAACCATGAGGCACTAGGTTCAGTCCCCAGCACTGGCACCAAAGGTGCCCATGTGAATCATGGGGCTCAAGGGGGCCAAGATAGGCAGGTGCCCTCCCTTGGGTTTGTTTGTTTATTTGTTTATTATGAGACAGGCTCTGGCCATGTAACCCAGGTCGGACTCAAACTCACAGCAACTCCCCTGCCTCATGCTCCTGAGGGCTGGATTTTAACCAAGCAGTTTCATTCTTTTGAAAGATAGTTATTGTGCTATGAAGATAGTTATGTGCTATGAACTGTGGCTGGTGTTGGCAGTGACACAGCGAGCAAAGTCAAGGAAGGTCCCTGTTTCTTCCTGGGAGTGCACAGTCTAAACTGGGAAACTACTATTAACCTTTTAAAAAGGCAGTTAGCCAGGCGTGTGGCGCACGCCTTTAATCCTAGCACTTGGGAGGCAGAGGCAGGCGGATCTTTGTGAGTTCAAGGCCAGCCTGGTCTATAGAGAGAGTTCCAGGACAGCTGGGGCTACAGGGAGACCCTGTCTCAAAAAAAGACAAAAAATAAATAAATAAATAAAAAGGCAATTAATAGAATTCATATAAGCTTTGCACAGAAGGCTGTGCTAGAAGATAGATCATGGGGTTATCCAGCCTAAGATTTCTCAGTTGGGACTATGGGGGGGGGTTGGAAGGAAAGTGTTGGGGGGCAGAGGAACAGCTTGGGAAGGTGGGAAGGAATGTTCACTAGGAAAAACTAAAGGATGTCTGAGCTGTGAGAGGCAGGAGCAAGGAGCACAATGTAGTACGATGGCACTCAGGGCACAGACAACTCCTCCACTCACATATGCAGGAAACGTGCCAGCTCTTCAGCTAGCACTGAAGGCCCCACGACTCACCCTCTAATAATCCAGGTCTGACAGACCAACTGCGCACGTCTCCAGACTCCCCTCTCTTCCTCTGCCCTTGAAGCTCCAGGGTTTTGCTCATGCCGTGCCCTCTGCTTGGAATGCCTTCTCCCAGACTGCCCACTCTGTTCTCACAGCTTCCACATGCCTTGACAGGTTCCATGACAGTTTCCCCTGAAACGTGAGCAGCTGTGCATCAATCACCCAGGGGGCTTCATGAAAACACTTCTCGCCTCTACGTTCTGACTCCATAGGCCAGAGACTGCTTCCGCAATCAGCCCCCAGGTGACGCTGGTTGTAAGGTCACACATGACAGCCACCAGCCTTGCCAAGTGCAGCATGGAGGCCGGGGAGATGGCTCTGTTGGTAAAGTGCTTGTCCTGCACAAGCATGAGAACCTGATTTCGATCCCTAGAACCCATTGGTATGATGGCACAAACGTGTCATCATACTGATGGGCTGAGGAGGCAGAGACAGTGCTTACTGGTCAGCCAGCCTAGTCTAGTTGGTAAGTGACACCCTGTGTCAAACACCAAGATGGACAGCACCTGAGGAATAATACCTGAGTTTGTCCTATGACCTCCACAGCCACACACATGCCTGTGCACCTGTGCACACCACAGGTGGCCACACATTATTTCCACAGGCTTGCTACAGTCTCAGGTCCTACCCCAGACCTACTAAAACAGAACTCAGTGAAGTCTGATAGTCACTAGTTTAGGTCATTTATCACAGCCCCTGGAGGAAGGCCAGGGCCCAGCCTTCTCCTGAATCCTAGCACCCAGCACAAGGTCCCCCCATACAGGTGTGAATGAACATTTACTGAATGAATGTGCGCAAGGACTCGTAGACTTGGGTATAGATGGATTACTTGAATTAGAATGTGAGCTCCTGGGGGCTGGAGAGATAGCTCAGCGGTTAAGAGCACCAACTGCTCTTGCAGAGGACCCAGATTTGATTCCCAGCACCCATATGGCAGCTAAGAACCATCTTTAACTCCAGTTCCAGAGGAATCCGACGCCCTCTTCTGACCTCCGCGGCATTGCACCACACGGATGCACAAACCTACATGCAGACAGTACACTCATACACCTAAAAAAGAATAAATAAATAAATTAATTAATTAAAAAAAAAAGAATGTGAGCTCCTACGCAGGGGGTGATCCCGGTAGTACTTGGCTTGTCGGGAAGGTGAGTGACCATATCACATGTGCTATGTCTGCACTGGTTCACAGCTGGGCTGCCATTAATGTCACCTAAGAAGACTTTAAAAATCATGATGAGGGCTGGAGAGATGCTCAGCAGTTAAGAGCACAGGTGCGCTTGCAGAGGACTCAGGTTTGATTCCTAGCACCCACATGGTGGTTAAGAACCATCTTTAAGCCGGGTGTGGTATTGCATGCCTTTAATCCCAGCACTCAGGAGGTGGATCTCTGTGAGTTCAAGGCCAGTCTGGTCTACATAATGAGTTCCAGGCCAGCTGTGTCTGCAGGGAAACCCTGTCTCAAAAGACAAACAACAACAACAACAACAACCCCATGATGTCTGGGTCCTATCCTAGGATTTTGGGTTTGTTTGGCTGGGGTATGTGCAGTTGCAGCACCCGAAGATTTAGAAACTGTTGGGTAGTCTAGGATTCATCCAGGAAGGGGAGCCCTTGCTCTGAAGGAAAGTCCTCATAGCAGAGGGGGCTTATTGACCGCCATCACTGGGCCTTACTCCCAGGGATTCAGAGTCAGTGGGTCTAGGATGGAGCCAAGGATTCGGATTTTCTCTTGAGTTCCCAGGTGCTGGTTAAGGAAGCACACCCTGAGAGCCGCAGCTCTAGACCAAGGAGTGCACATTCCTTTGAGATTTGGATGCTTCTAGGTGGGGCTAGGCCCCTGGAATTTTCAGCTGTAGCTTTGATCCACCCAGGCCATTTTTACATGGATGCCTCTGGACTCTATTTAGATTTACTTATATCTGACTTCTGGAAGAATAGATTAGAATTTAGGCATCCCTAGTCTAGACCTTCGGCAGGAGCCATACCCTCCTCTGGGTGGTTAGAATAGAGGTTTGGGGACTGAGCTGCTCCTGAACAGCCACTAGTCTGTGTTTTCAGTCTGGGGCTCAGCTTCTCCATCTGTGAAATGGGAACCACAAAAGTGCTCCCCCTGCAGTTTTATGAGAATTAAACTGTAGAAGAGAAACTGAGCATGGCGGGCACTCAGTAAAGCCGCCCTGTTGGTACTGCTATTTTCTTGTCCTCCCCCAGGGCTTTGTGTCCCCTATCCGAAGGCTGGTATTCCCCAAGGCCGCACGACGGGCAGCCTTCCGGAGCAATGTGAGCCGCCGGCCCCTGCACTCGATGCCTCTTTATCCCCCTGACTACCTCATCGACCCCCACATTCTGCTGTGTGACTATCTGGAGAAAGAAGTCAAGGTGAGTGGAGGAGGGGGTCACAGGAGACCTCGTTGGCCCCTCCCATCAACACCTGACCAAAGTTGTGGCTTTTAGGGAGCAGGCCTGGTTCTAGCTAGCTTCCTTACTGTGTGTCCTAAGCAGGCGATGTCCAGCCATTGAGCCCTAGCATTCTTGTCCCGACTCGCGCTCAACCTGCCCCCACAGGAGACTGAGTGGGAAACTGCGTACTCAAAAGCTCAGCCTTCTCATGAGATTTCCCTACAGTCTCCTTGTAATTCAGATAGTATCCACGTTAAGAGCAAGGAATGTGCTGGGCATCTGGCTCAGTGGCAGAGCACTTGTCTGGCATTCTAAAGGCCAGGGGCCCCATCCCTAGTGCAGGAGAGGGCAAAAAAGCTACCATGGTTTCTCTGACTGCTTAAAGGATTTACTTCTATTTTAGGATCACCCCAAAGGAGCACTGAGGAGAGGGCAGTCCTTATTAGCTAAAGAAGACTGGTATGGAGTAGGGTTGTAACAAACATACCACCTAGTCAAGCTTGAATTTCAGATAAACAGGGACTATTCTTTAGTCTGAATATGTTCTCCACCATTAAGTGGAACTAAAAGTACTGAAAAAAAACCTAAAAAAATTTGTTGTTTAACTGGCATCTTGTATTTTATCTGGGAACTATTATATATATATATATATATATATATATATATAAGCAAAATAAATCTATTTAAAAATTGAAGCACCTGGGGCTGGAGAGATAGCCTAGTGGTTAAGAGCACTGACTGCTCTTGCAGAGGACCAGGGTTTGATCCCCAGCACCCACATGGTGGCTAAGAACCGTCTGTAACTCCAATTCCAGGAGAACTCCAGTTCCAGGGGAATCCGAGACCCTCTTCTCACCTCCAAGGCATTGCACGACACGGGTGCACAAACCTGCATACAGACAGTACAATTCATACACATACAAAAATAAATAAAATTTTAAAAAAGTTTTTAAATTGAAGCACCTCTGAAATGTCACAAAGGGAAGGTTTGAGTTGTGAAATTAACCTAGAATACAATTAAAATAATAGAAGCTGATTTCTCATATTGGATAACATTTAAGTGATAACATTGTTAAAATGAAGAATAGATGAAGAATTCATTTATTGATTGGGAGTATCATTTTTCCAAGAAAATGATAGATTAATTCAATATGTTCTTTCCTTTACATTTCACTCTGCAAGAAGATTATTCAAAAGGATAAATGATTTGGAGTCCACTTGGCAATAATATGTGGTGAATAGAGAACCATTCTGGGCAAGGAAATTCCCAGGGTTCTTTGAAACTTCAATAGTGAAGGGGAGACAGGGAAAGGAGACAGCTCAGTAGATAAAGCACTTGCTGGCAATCCTGAGGACTAAAATTCAGACCCCCAGAACTCAAATAAAGCCAGGTGCATGTAAAGTGTGTGCGTATAATCTGAGAAAGATGGGAGAAAGAGACAGGAGACTGTCCAGAAGTTTGTGGGCCGGATAGGCTGGCATATGCAGTGTAAACAAGAGAGCCTGCTCAAACAAGGTGGAAGGCAAGGACGAACATCAGAGCTTGTCCTCTGACCTCCACACAGGTGTAGCACATGCCTGCGCATGTGTGCAAACACACACACACACACACACACACAATAGTAGAGCCTGGGGTTGAAGCATTGGCCTAGCATTTGAAAAGGCTCCTGAACTTGGTCCTCAGCATGAGGAGGGATAATGACTTTTTCTTCCCCACAGAACCTCATGAGTTAGGTGGCCATGTGTTAGTGTGTATCACTTAGCACTTGGGAATGTGGAACATGGAGTCAGCACAGCTCCCTCACCCACTTAGCAGAGTCTCATGTAGCCCAGGCTGTCTCGAACTTTCTATGTAGTCAAGGACGACCCTGAACTCTTGATCCTCCTGCTTCAAGTTCCCAAATGCTGGGATTACTGGCATTAACACTCCACCACACCCCGGCCAGCCTCAACCTCTCTAGGCATAGTCCTGGGCAAAACTTTTAGTTAGTCATACTGTACGGTGCTTTTTCATTATTTTTTTATCATTATGTAACAGTGACTGGCCTGGAACTCAACATGTAGACCAGGCTGGACTTGATATGACAGAGATTGCCTGCTTCTGCCTCTGGGGTGCTGGGATTAAAGGCGTGCACCACCAAGGCAGCCTGCTTTTTCATCCTTAAAGAGTGGATGAAACAAAACACACACACACACACACACACACACACACACTCAGAACTGTGTCTGGCTTCTATTATGGGTTTGCTAACAGTTATAGCATGGTGGTGTGAACCTTTAATCCCAGCACCAGGGAAGCAGAGGCAGGTTGGATCTCTGTGAGATGGAGGCCACCCTGGTCTACGTGGTGAGTTCCAGGCCAGTTGGGGCTACAGGGAGAACCTGCCTCAAAAAAAAAAAGTTATCAGGATATTATTAATTCAAGTGTTTCAGGCTATCCTGCATCAGTGAGAAGAGTCCTCTGAGGCTACAGGGTCACCTCTCTGTGCCCTTCTAACCCATTTCCCATCCAGTTCCTCGGCCACCTCACCTGGGTGACCTCCTCACTGAACCCCTCCAGCCGGGATGAGCTCCTGCAGCTGCTGGACACCGCCAGGGTGAGGCCCTGGGGAGGGAGGAGGGCAGGGTCCCCTGTCTCCTCTCCTGCCGCTGGGGACTCAGGCGAGCTGACCCACCCGCAGCAGCTGAAGGAGCTGCCCCTGAAGACCACGCCAGAGCAGGACAGCATCCTGAGCTTGTCCGCCCGCTGCTTGCTGCTCACTTGGCGGGACAACGAGGAGCTCATCCTGAGAATCCCCACGCACGAGATCGCCGCCGCCTCCTACCTACAGGACGACGCGCTGCACCTGCTAGTGCTTAAGACCGGTACGGCTGGCAGGGAGCCTAACCTGCAAAGCAGGGACGGCTGCGGCGTCGTGGGAGGGGAGGCAGGGATGGCGGGATGGGGTCTGAGGCTGGGAACGGTGGTGGGAAATCCTGACCAGGATACGCTGGGGCTGCGGGCGGGAAGAAGCCAGAGGTGGAAGATGAAGGGTGGGCAGCCCGGCTACCGAAGCCAGACGGCGGACCACCAGTACAGTGAAGTCCGAACCGAGGTCAAGGCAAGGCTAGGGCTGAAGAACGGCAGGGCCGCAGGGCTCTAAGGACCTGTGGGAGGTGTCAGGCCTAGAATCTGAGGAGGGCGAGAAAGTCGGACTTGAGAGCCAGGGTACTAAGACCAGGGTCGGGGTCCAAGTTAAGGATAGAGAGAAAGGACAAGTCTGATGGAGGAGCACCGGGGTGGTTTGAGGATGGGAAACGCCTGGGAGGCCTCGGATGGGACCAAGGCCAAAGGTAGAGTCACGGCGGGGACGGAGCCATAGACCAGGGCGGAGTCGTGCGGGGACGGAGTCAGTACTGGGGCGGAGGCACAGGCAAAGGGCGGGGTCGGATCTGGGGCGAGGTCGCCGACAGGGGGAGGAGTCACAGCACGAGGTGGGGGCGGAACCAAAAGCCTGGAGGGAGTCGCATGTGAGGGGGCGGGCCCGAGTACGGGGCGGGGTCAGACGGGGGCGGAGTCAGGCGCTGGGCCTGTAGCCCGGAGGAGCCGCATGGCCGTCCGGGTGGCCTCTGGGGACGTCTCCTAGCCGAGATCAACTGCTGACTCCCCTCCCCGGGGCCTCTCCTAGGTCTAGGAGTGGACCCGGTTCCCGCGGGTGTGGACGCCAGCCCGGGCGGCTCCGGGCGGGATGCGGGCCCTCCGGGAGCGGCACCCGAGAAGCGGCGGGTGGGCACGGCCGAGCGGCGCCACACCATCTGCAGCCTGGACTGGCGCGTGGCGTGGGGCGGCGGCGCGGGCGCGGAGGCCCGGGCGGCGGGCGGCGGCAGCCTGGAGCGGCAGCGCGCGGGAGCGCGGGCGTCGGGCAGCTGGGAGCGGCGGCAGACGTTCAGCGGCAGCTGGGAGCGGCGGCGCGCGGGCACCCCGGGCGGCAGCTGGGAGCGGCGGCAGGCGGGCGGCGGCGTGGGCGGCAGCTGGGAGCGCCGCCACCCGGGCCCCAACCCACTGGACCCCCAGAACCCGAGCCCGGACGCCTACTGCAACCTGGTCATCCTGGCTGTGGCCAACAGGGTGAGCCGTGGGCGCGGGGCACCAAGGTGGTCCCCAGCCACACGCCCCGGGCCGAGGCTTCTGGGGCCCGCCTTTTCCCTCCGGCAGCTGCACCCAGGACTTAGGGTGTGTCGGTAGAGCCCCGGGAGCCCTCCGGAACTCTCGCCGGTGGGTTGAAACCTCAAAATGGCCAGGAAAGTTGATTGTACCCCCGTCCTCCAGCCCTGCTGCTTTGCTGGCATAGCCTGAGTGACAGTCACAGGGAAGTAATCACAGCACGAGTGGAGCACCAACCCATGCTAGACCCGGGGCAGTAGCATTCAATCCCCTAAGGCAAAAACGACGTCTGTCCCCGTTCTATGGGGGAAAGAAACTGAGGCTTGGTAACTAAAGCAAAACCCACAGAAAGTAGGGGCGTGGGAGTCTTAAAGATTCAAACAGGGAGAGGTCTGAGCCATACTCTTGTTAACTAAGGTGGTCTCTCTAGGCAGCAACCTTCCCACCGCACTTGCCTGCCCTATCTGTCACCCCCGTCCCCCTCCACGTTCTCCCTAGCTTTCTTTCATTCATTTGGTGGTACTTAGAGCCAGCTGTGTGCTAGGCTTTGGGTTAGGTTCTGTGCACAAACGAGCGAACCATTTGGAGCCTTCTTTTAGGAAGCGTCTGGTCTAGCAGGTTCTGGGCCCCCTCCAGTGATTAGACCTGTCTAGAAGGCAAGGGGTCAGTCCCTGGAAACCCCAGACACGGGCTCACATCTGCTCACACTGGCCCCCGAGACACTTGCTCATTTGGCATCTGGTTGAGTCTCATTCTAGATGTCCTCCACCTCCCTGCCTCCCTCTTGGAAGCTGGTCTCTCTTCTCTCTAGTCTCAAAGTTGGAGCAGCCGTGGGCTGTATTGTCTTTGATCTTTTCTCACCATCCATACTTGTTTCTAGGTGACCCCTACTGTGGTGTCTCCTAAAACCCAGAGAACACCCTGAATTTCACCTCAACCCAGATCTCCTCCCAACCTCTCCTTTGCAGTGTCTACTGGCGGGCACAGAACTAATGCATCCTTCCCGAGGCACCTTTATCTCCGTGTCTCATTAATGGAAAATCCAGCCTTGATTGCTCAGGCTGAAACCTTGCAGAATCCCCCCCCCCCATTCTCCACTGTGTCAGTAAATCCTGTTGGCCTTATTCTTAAAATATATTTGAACCCCATCTCTGACCCCTGCGCTGTCTGCACCAGCCCCCTCCTTGTCTTCTCTGACTAGGACCTTGTCCTGCTCCACCCCACTGGCTCAGCTCTTTCTTGCATTCTGTTTCCTGTCACCTTGTGTCACTGCTCCAAATCTCCAGTGGCTCTGCCTTTTAGGGTCAAAGCCACCATCCTTCTCACCATTTTCAGAGCCATCCGTGCCCTGGCCATCACCTGTGTTTCTTCTCTGACTTCTCTTCCCGCCCTCCCTCTCTATTCTGCTCCAGCCAGACTGAGCCCTTTGTCATGTGCAGGAGACTGGTGTGCTTCAAATGACTGTAGTACTCTTGGCACCTAGAACCTTGCCTGACACATAATAGCCTCAGTAAAAATCTGCTGACAGGATGAACTACTGCATCTTGTAGTGTTATACCTTGCCATGGGGTCTAATGATGAAGTGAGCATGTTGGATGATAGAATAGGGAGGAGACCCAGTTTCAGCAGGAAAACTGAGTTTGTGCTATTTAAATTGAAGCAAGGAGGGGCTGGAGAGATTGCTCAGTGGTTGGGAACACCGACTGCTCTTGCAGAGGACCCGGGTTCGATTCTCAGCACCCACATGGCAGCTAAGAACCACCTTTAGGCCAGGCGTGGTGGCACATGCCTTCAATCCCAGCACTCGGAAGGCAGAGGCAGGTGGATCTCTGTGAGTTCGGGGCCAGCTTGGTCTACAGAATGATTTCCAGGCCAGCTGGGGCTATAGGAAGACCCCTCTAAATAAATAAATAAATAAATAAATAAATAAATAAATAAATAAATAAATTGAAGCAAGGAGAAGAAAGTGTTGGCAGGACAACAGCGTGCCTCGTCTGTCCTACTCGACTGTGGAGGAATGAGTAAGGGAATGAAGAATTGCTTTCCAGGTGTCTGAGCATCTGGTCTCCTGTCTGGAGTGCAGTGACCCCAAGGAGGGACAGGAGTTAGAATTAAAACCTCTGCTACCCGCATTAGTTAATGCCCTGAGCCTGTGGCAGGAGCCCAGGCAAATCCCTCACTCCTCAAACCTCACAGTATTGAACTGTATAAAATAAGGATCCTCTCTGACTCCATAGGGACATCATAAGGATCGATCCTGATTTAAGTGCCAGCAACAACCCACAAATACCATCCTAAACTACATTTGAACTGTCACCTTGAGCTTTTCAGAAATGCCATTTAGAAGCTATCGTCACAAGTGCGATCTTGCTTGTGTCTCTTGCTTAACAAGGCCAATTCCTCTTCACATGTACAATCTCAAAAGTTTCCAAGAACCTAAACTCCCACCTTTTTTTTATTCTTTTTTTTTAAATTTTTATTTCTGTATGTGAGAATGTACTGTCTGCATGCAAGTTTGTGCACCCGTGTCGTGCAATGCTGCGGAGGTCAGAAGAAGGTGTCGGATTCCCCTGGAACTGGAGTTCTCCTGGAATTGGAGTTTCAAACGGTTCTCGTCCGCCATGTGGGTGCTGGGGATCGAACCCCGGTCCTCTGTAAGAGCAGTCGGCTGCTCTTAACCACTAGGCCATCTCTCCAGCCCAACTCCCACCTTCTGTCAGAGACTCTTTGTTGTTGTTTGGTTGGAAGGAGATTGGCTGTTAGTTTTTGATTTGTTTTGAGGCAGGTTCTCCCTGTAGTTCAGTAGGCCTCCCTCCACCTGCCTCTGCCTCCCTCATGTTAGGATGAAAAGCCTATCAGGGACTCTTTTTTTTAATTTTTTTTTTATTATTTATTTTTGTATGTGTATGAATGTATTGTCTGCATGCAGGTCTGTGCACCCGTGTTGTGCAATGCCGCGGAGGTCAGAAGAGGGTCTCGGATTCCCCTGGAACTGGAGTTCTCCTGGAATTGGAGTTACAGACGGTTCTTAGCCGCCATGTGGGTGCTGGGGATCGAACCCGGGTCCTCTGCAAGAGCATCGGTGCTCTTAACCGCTAGGCTATCTCTCCAGCCCCAGGGACTCTTAATATTCATCCTGTTTCTATCTTTGCTTGGGTACTAGGCAGCTCATATCCATATATTGTGTACAGTAATAGCAACAGTGCTAAACCTAAACTTTTGATTCTTTCAAGTGTCCCTTCTACTAATCCCTTCCCCGCATGGCTTCAGCTTCTACACCTGTACATTAAACTATTAAGTCCCATTTTAGGTAAATTTCATGAAAGTCCATGGACTCCCTTGGAATCTGGAGTGCAGTTTCATGGCAGAGTTGCCTCTGCAGTCTATAAAGGGGTCACAAGCCATAAAATTTGGAAGGAAATTGGCTATGAACCTGGTTTAAAGGGGTCTGTAAGTGTGTGTCTCAGTGCTGGCACACATTGCACCTGGGGCAGCAGGGGTGCCCTGCTGGTACATAAGGGCTTGAGCTCCCCCCCACCCTGCCCCGGACCAGGATGCTGCTGAGGAGTCCTGCGCACTCATCTGTCAAGTCTTCCAGATCATCTATGGGGATCAGAGCATCGAGTGTGTAGACCGTGCTGGCTGCCATTACAGATCCACACCAAATCGGCCATGGCTCCCCAGCTGCAGTGAGTACCCAAAGTCCCCTAAAGCAACATGAGCACCTGGTGGTCCTGAGACTTGGGGCTGATGAAGGCCTTTTTAGGGGTCCTGAGCTATACTCCAGTTACAGGGATCCCTTTAATAGAATATTAATCTTCAGACCTAGTTTCTTTTTTAATTTTTTTTATTTTTATTTTTTATGTGTATGAGTGTACTGTCTGCATGTAGGTTGGTGCACCCATGTTGTGCAATGCTGCAGAGGTCAGAAGAGGGTGTCGGATTCCCCTGGAACTGGAGTTAAAGACGGTTCTCAGCCACCATGTGGGTGCTGGGAATCGAACCCAGGTGCTCTGAAAGAGCAGTTGGTGCTCTTAACCGCTGAGCCATCTCTCCAGCCCCCCAGACCTAGTTTCTTATAAGATGATCAAGTTAAGTTTAGAATGAGTTTAAACTTGAACTTCTCTCTTTAGTTTTCATGTCCCTGCCTTGTAGAAACTTCAGCAAACTGTTGCTAATTGGGCCACCCCATTCCATGAGGTTCCTAGGCCAACATTTCCAGATTAGGCCTTGTATGAAATCAAGGGCTGGAATTAGAGTGAGACTAACAGAGGGGATTTATGGAGCATCATCAACTGTGTGCCAAGCACAGTGTCAAGGTAGCAAGTCTTACAGAATCCTCATAGCGACTTGTCTTGTTAACTTAGTACAGGGCTGAGCACATCACAGATATTAGAGAGGTTTTCAAATTGATGAGAAAATGTTCAGAGCCTGGGCTGGTGAGATGGCTCAGTGGGAAAGGTGCCTGCTGCCAAGCTTGACAGCCTGACATCAATCCCCAGGACCCACAAGGTAGAAGGAGAGAACCAACTCCTGAAAGTTGTCCTCTGACCATCACACAGGCACCATGGCACTTGTGTGACCCCCAACACATGCACAAAAAATGAATAAATAAAAATGTAATTTGAGCTGGGCATGGTGATGCATGCTTTTAATCCCAGCACTCAGGAGGCAGAGGAGGCAGATCTCTGTAAGACAGAGGCCAGCCTGGTCTACAAAGTGAGTTCCAGCTCAGCTGAGACTACAGGGAGACCCTGTCTCAAAATGACCAAAAAATGTAATTAATTTTTTATAATCTCTCAGCCAGATTTGGTGGCATATGCCAGCAGCTGAAGCTTTCACGAAGCTGAGGCAGGAGGATCAAGCATTTGAGGGCGGCCTGGGCTACAATAGAGAAACCACGCCTTAAGGAGAAAAGAAATCCCTCTGAGGCCTTACGGATCCAGTTTTATGATGAAAGCATTGAGTGTCAGAGTAGTCAATAAATTGTCAAAAGTCACACAGCTGATAAATCAGAATCACAATCTGAATTCAGGTCTGTTCACTTCTAAAGAGGCTATGTGCAACAACTTCTCAAGGCCCTTAAGTGAGTTTCTTCTTCCACAGCCCCCTACAGGGTGGTCTCTGTTTACACAGCTCCAGTAACTGGGCCCTGGCTCTTCTAAAGACCCTCCTATCAATAGAAGCTATGCTTCTTAGGAAGCTGGGGTAACTCCTCAGTTCCCAGGGGATGATGGTAAATTAATGAGATCACTCACCAAGTAGTGAACAGATTCATTCAACGAATATTTATTGAGACAGTAGTCTCTGACTCCATACTAAACAGCAAGATAGGCTGATGGGAAGAATGAGGCACTGCCCTCCTGTAACCTGCAGGACTGAGGCAGGCAGCAGTTAGATCATCACAGATAAATGTGTAGCCACCCATGGTACTATGAGAACACATAATGAGGAGCCAGCCCCCTGTGAGAAGTCACAGTGACCGAGTGACTGAGTGAGCTGGGACGAGAAAACACTGCCTGGACAGATGAGAGAGCCAGCAAGCTCTCCTTAAATAACGCTGCTTTCCCTTCAAGAATGTGACTGCCCCCTCTTCCTGTCTCACCTAAACACAGCATGCCAGCAGTCACCCGCTGGCTCTCATTGCTCATCTCCACATCCTGTGATGTAGGCAGGTGCTCCAGATCTGGGCACTGGGGAAGTGAGGATGGGAAAGTCCATTACCCAAGGTCAGAGCTGTGCTAGGGTCCAGCTGAAGCTAGAGCCCAGGGTGCACCAGAGAGCCAGGGGTGTTGGTCCCTGCTGGCTGCTTCTGACAGTCCCTCTGCCTGCTGATTCCAGGTGAGAGCTGCCGCACAGATGGGACGTTCACCTATGACTTCGACTCAAGCTGCTGCAGCTCTGTGTGGGTATTGCCTTTGTCAGGGACACCCTTTTGCCTTTTGAGCCCTACCCAAGCAGGGTCACTCCTCTAGAGTAGGTAGGATGAAGGGAACTGACCTTGATTTGTGTTGAGTGTGGAAAGTAAACAGAGCTCCAAGTTTGCCGGGCTCAGAAGTCTGGACTCCAAGATACTGAGATGCAGGAGCCCAGACCTGGGTCCATGGAGATCTGCTGGTCTCCCAGGCTTCGTGGCCTGCAGATTCTTAAGTCCCAGCTAATGCCCAAAAATACTAGTTTATAAAATAAAAATAAATTTATGTGAAAAAAAATACTAGTTTATTTAGTTTTGGCTCTGTCAAAGAGAAAAACCCTAAAGAGGATAGCTTTAAAAAGGCAGGATTTTCTTCTTGTCTTTTACATATAATATAAGGGCTTCTTGCTACTCTGGGGCCCAGGCCTCTCTTCCTGCCCCTCTCTCCTCAGCACCATCCTCAGAGTCACTTCATGGCCCAGGCTGCAGCTCCAGCCATTCAACAGTACCCCAAAGGCCTCTTGAAAGACTTGAGCTGTGGCTGGAAGCCAGAGAATACTTCAGTATTGCCAGGCATGCTTAGCATATAAGGTCCTGGGTTCTAATCCTAGCAACATACACGCCAGCAGCAGCTACTTACTTATGTCTCAGTGATCAGAACTTCGCTACTTGGTCATAAGTAGCTAGAAGCAAGCCTGGAAAAATGTAGGATTAAAAGGCTGGGCTTGTGGCTCCATTTAGCCATGTATGAAGCCCCATAAACTGAGCATAGTAGTACATGCCTATGGTCTCAGCACTGGGGAAGTGGAGGCAAAAGAGTCAGAAGTTCAAGGTCACTCTTTTTTTTTTAATTTTATTTATTTCTGTATGTGTATGAATGTACTGTCTGCATGCAAGTTTGTGCACCCTGTGTCGTGCAATGCCGCGGAGGTCAGAAGAGGGTCTCGGATTCCCCTGGAACTGGAGTTCTCCTGGAATTGGAGCTTCAGACGGTTCTCGGCCGCCATGTGGGTGCTGGGGATCGAACCCGGGTCCTCTGCAAGAGTGGTCGCTTAACCGCTAGGCCATCTCTCCAGCCCCCTCAAGGTCACTCTTGGCTGTATAGTTAGTTTAAGGTCAACCTGGGACACATGAGACTTGCCTAAGAAAATTTTTTTTAAGAATTCTGTAGGTGGGGCTGGAGAGATGGCTCAGTGGTTAAGAGCACTAGCTGCTCTTGCAGAGGACCTAGAATTGGAGTTACAGATGGTTATTAGCCGCCATGTACAGGGGTATTGGAAATAGAACACAGGTCCTCTGCCAGAGCACCAGTGCTCTTAACCACTGAGCCATCTCTCTAGCCCCACACATAAATTTAAGAAAGAAAGAAAGAAAGAAAGAAAGAAGGAAGGAAGGAAGGAAGGAAGGAAGGAAGGAAGGAAGGAAGGAAAGAAAAGGAAGGAAGGAAGGAAGGAAGGAAGGAAGGAAGGAAGGACAGGCGGGATCTCTGTGAGTTCAAGGCCAGCCTGCTCTACAGAGGGAGCTCCAGGCCAGCTGGGACTAAAGAGAGACTCTGTCTCAAAAAGACCCCCCCCAAAAAAGGAATTTCTACCAGGTATGGTGGGGGTTAGAAGCAGGCTGATCTCTGCAAATTAAAGGCCAGCCTGGTCTACATAGCAAGTTCCAGGCTAGCTGGGACTACAGGGATACTCTATCCCAAAAGACCTCCCTCCCCAGAAAAAGGAATTCTGTTAGAAACATTGCCAATCCCATTTTGCTCAGGAATGAGGAGTTTCCCAAGATAGGGGATTTTTCTATATGAAATCCAAGAAAGTCCTGAGCAAACCCATAGTGTTGGTCACCCGGGTCCTGTTTACCAAGGACTCTGGGTTGGGAAGGAGCAGTGCCTACCAGTGTCACGTACCCCATCCATGCTGTGTGTTAATATTGGCAGTAGAGTTGCCTTCCTGAGCCCATGTACTTATGAGCTAGTCCATAACCAACCCGATTCTATTGGGAGAATAAGATTACAGTAGCGTCATAGTTATTGAGCTTCCTATGTGCTGTAAGGCATTTCATTGTTTTTTTATTAGCAATTCTGTGGCAACGTTACAATGACTACTTAGTTGTCTATTGCTAGGGTCTGTGACTCAAAGTGCTTTACAAATATTAATTCTCATTCTCACAACGAGACCAATCTCTTTCATCCTATTTTATAGATGGAGAAGCTGAGGACCAGGGAAATGGAGTTTAGCTTTGCAAAGGTCAGGCAGCTAATAAATTGTAGAGGCCCAAGTTGGAACCCCAAGAAGGCTAGGATGTGAACACAAGAGTCCACATCCTTGCTGGGTCTGTGATCCCAGTGCTCAGGAGGCAGAGGCAGGAGGATCAGAAGTTCAAGGCCAGCTTTGGCTACCTAGTGAGCTCGAGGCTAGCCTGAACAACAGGAGACACACACACACACACACATACACACACACACACACACACACACACACACACACACTCTCTTGACCAGAAAGCTATAACTCTATAGATAATAATGGAAAGTGGTTCTGGAACAAGTTAGAAACCAGAAAGCAGAAGCCCAAAGTTTTAAATTTGGAGCTCAAATTTAAAAACATTTAATGAGGTCATTAAATGTTTTTAAATTTGGTACTTGCCTTTGAGCCCAGCACTCAGGTCGCAGAGGCAGGCGGATCTCTGTGAGATCAAGGCCAGCCTGGTCTACATAGCAGTTTCCAGGCCAGCTAGGACTACAAGGAGATCCTGCCTCAAAAAAATATTTTTTTTAATTTTTTTTTAATTTTATTTATTTTTGTATGTGTATGAATGTACTGTCTGCATGTAGGTTTGTGCACCTGCGTCGTGCAATGCCGCGGAGGTCAGAAGAGGATCTTGGATTCCCCTGGAACTGGAGTTCTCCTGGAATTGGAGTTACAGATGGTTCTTAGCTGCCATGTGGGTGCTGGGGATCGAACCTGGGTCCTCTGCAAGAGCAGTTGGTGCTCTTAACTGCTAGGCTATCTCTCTAGCCCCTCAAAATTTTTTTTTGATTTTTGATTTTTATTTATTTCTGTATGTGTATGAATGTACTGTCTGCATGTAGGTCTGTGCACCCATGTTGTGCAATGCCGCAGAGGTCAGAAGAGGGCATCGGATTCCCCTGGAACTGGAAATCTGGAATTGGAGTTTCAGACGGTCCATGTGGGTGCTGGGGATTGAACCCGGGTCCTCTGCAAGAGCGGTCGGCGCTCTTAACCGCTAGGCCATGTCTCCAGCCCCCTCCCCAATTTTTTTAATGAGAGCTTCCTACTACATGGAGTGGGATATAACTGAGTTGAGTGAGAGAGTGTTTTCCCAGTGTGCAAGAGGCCCTGGGTTCCATCCTCAGCACTGCATAATCCTGGGGGCTCATGCCTGTAATCCCAGAATTTGGGAGATAGAAGCAGGAAGATCGGCAGTTCAGGGCCAGCCTTGGCTACATAGAGTTTAAGGCAACTCTGGGATATGAGACCTATGAAATCTTATCAACAGAATAGAATCCCTTAGGTGCTGTGCTGGGCACTGTGCTGGATGCTGGGGTCAGCCTGGCAGGCAGGAGACAACGCAGCTCCAGGCCCTGCTCTTGCCAAGCTTACAGTTTAGCACAGAGGCATCCAGCTGTGATAGTGATCACTGATGATAGCAGGGAAGAAAAGCTCTCTGAGCTATGAGACAGGAGGGGACCCCACCTCATCTAGGGACCAGGAGGGCTTTCCAGAACTGGTGGCATCAAGCTAAAACCTGGGGATAAAAGAAGAGTGTTCCAGGCTGAGGGAACACCAAGAATCCTGAACAAGTCTGCCGGGGGCCTGTGGTTGTAGCATGGGTGTGAGGGAAAGTAGTTGGAGAGGATTTTGGTGAGGGGTCTGGAAAGGCCTTTTGTCATACACATATTTAACTGGGTTTGATCCATGTGGGAGGTGGTCATGGGGGATGACCTTCCTTAGGAGGTGGCATTTAGGAGTGAACCACAGGTCACAGGTGAGAGCTTGCTCAAGGAAAGGGAAGAGGAGAGAAAATTCCAGGGCAGAGGGAATAGCATGTTCAAAGAAAGACCAGGGAGTATTAGAGGGAAAGGATAAGGCAGGATGACCAGAGTGGCAAAGGGGAGGTGGCATGGCGAGGGACGATCCTTGAGAGGTTGCTGGGAGTCAGGACATGCAGGCAATTGAAGGCTATGATGGGGTCTTAGAGCCCAGAGTTCTCGTATCCGGCCCAGCTTCCTTCAGCCTGTCTTAGGCAGAGCAGGTTGCTGAGCGAAGCCCTTTCCTCCTGTCCATACAGCAATGGCTCCCAGGATGTGTTTGAAGCATGCTACAGTGGTGCATCCACACCCTCTTTCCACGGCTCCCATTGCAGCAGCAGCGACCACAGCACCTGGGGCTTCGAGCAGCTGCAGGATTATATGGTCACGGTGAGTGTGGCGTCACGGTGGGCGGGGTGTCACGGTGGGCGGGGCGTCACGGTGAGTGGGCAGCAGTGCTCCCGGAGGCTGAGCAAGCATGGTGCCCTACAGGAATCAGGTGTGAGAGCTCAGAAGTCTGCGCAGGAGGTGTGGTTAGGTGAGGCCAGCTGACAAGGCTGTTGACTGCTGTTGGCCAACACTAAGGCACCTTTCATACAGTTATCTTTGATCCTTTCAACAACCCCTAGATGAAGGTTCCATCCTCATCCCCATGTGTAGAGACAGTAACCAAGCATCAGGGAGGCAGTGGCTTCCTGAGACCACAGAGGTGGTCACCAAAGGATTAGGACTTGAGCAGCTGCAGCCCACATCCAATTCTTAGATGTAGCCCAAGGGGCCAGATGTACCCCCACCACCACCCCACCAGTGGGCCTTGCAAGGTTATGGAGGCAGGCTGGGCCAGGCAGGCTGCTAGAAAGGACCCCAGCATTTTTAGCAGGGGTCAGGTAGGGTTGTTTGATGGGACTGGTCTCCAAGGGTCCCTTACTGTCACAGCTTCGGAGTAAGCTGGGTCCCCCAGAGATCCAGCAGTTTGCAATGCTGCTACGAGACTACCGCCTGGGGCTGCCCATCCAGGACTACTGTGCCGGCCTGCTGAAGCTCTACGGGGACCGCAGGAAGTTCCTTCTCATCGGTGAGCACTCAGGCCCCTTGCCAGTGGAGAGGGCCTCTCCATTGACTACCCCAAGGACTTCCTGGAGAGTCTGGGCACACTTGACGGTGACACCACAGATTCCCAGTCCCCTGCAAGTGCTTTTTCCTCATCCCCTAAGGGCAAGGTCTTGAGACCACAGAGCAGATAAGGGAGAGAGGGCAGGGTGCAGAGAATAGAAAGGACTTGCCAGAAAACACCTGACACAAAGCCTGCTTTAGCAAAGCCAGGTCAGGTCATGATTCTCCCCATCTGACCCTGTGTGGACTCAACCTCAGAGAGGTTAAGGAACTTGTCACAGGCCATTACCATGGACCGAGAACGAGCTCATTGCATGTCCCCAGTTCTGCATGTGAAGAACTGAGACTCAGAATAGCAAAGTGCAAAAGAGCTAGAAAGGGTCAGAAGCAAGGCTCAGGTGTGGGGTGCTCCAAGAGTGGGTCAGAAGCAAGGCTCAGGTGTGGGGTGCTCCAAGAGTGGGTCAGAAGCAAGGCTCAGGTGTGGGGTGCTCCAAGAGTGGGTCAGAAGCAAGGCTCAGGTGTGGGGTGCTCCAAGAGTGGGTCAGAAGCAAGGCTCAGGTGTGGGGTGCTCCAAGAGTGGGTCAGAAGCAAGGCTCAGGTGTGGGGTGCTCCAAGAGTGGGTCAGAAGCAAGGCTCAGGTGTGGGGTGCTCTGAGAGGGTCAGAAGCAAGGCTCAGGTGTGGGGTGCTCCAAGAGTGGGTCAGAAGCAAGGCTCAGGTGTGGGGTGCTCCAAGAGTGGGTCAGAAGCAAGGCTCAGGTGTGGGGTGCTCCAAGAGTGGGTCAGAAGCAAGGCTCAGGTGTGGGGTGCTCCAAGAGTGGGTCAGAAGCAAGGCTCAGGTGTGGGGTGCTCCAAGAGTGGGTCAGAAGCAAGGCTCAGGTGTGGGGTGCTCCAAGAGTGGGTCAGAAGCAAGGCTCAGGTGTGGGGTGCTCCAAGAGTGGGTCAGAAGCAAGGCTCAGGTGTGGGGTGCTCCAAGAGTGGGTCAGAAGCAAGGCTCAGGTGTGGGGTGCTCCAAGAGTGGGTCAGAAGCAAGGCTCAGGTGTGGGGTGCTCCAAGAGTGGGTCAGAAGCAAGGCTCAGGTGTGGGGTGCTCTGAGTGGGTCAGAAGCAAGGCTCAGGTCGTGGGGTGCTCCAAGAGTGGGTCAGAAGCAAGGCTCAGGTGTGGGGTGCTCTGAGAGTGGGTTATAAGCAAGGCTCAGGTTGTGGGGTGCTCCAAGAGTGGGTCAGAAGGAAGGCTCAGGTTGTGGGGTGCTCCGAGAGTAGGTCAGAAGGAAGGCTCCGGTGTGGTGCTCTGAGTGGGTCAGAAGCAAGGCTCAAGTTGTGGGGTGCTCTGAGAGTAGGTCATTACCTTGTCACTTCACCTGCCCCTGAATAGGTGCAATGATGTTTTACATGAGGAAAGTGAGATTTGAGTAGTTTTTAAATGAAGGTCGTGTAGTTAATGAATGGGACTATAACCCTAATAACACACTAAGCTAACTTGTGGGGAGTTCTGTGTCATCACCTACTGGTTGGAGAGGTAAAGAACTTGGGCAGAAGGGGCTGGAGAGATGGCTCAGTGATAAAGTGCACTGGCTTCTTTTTAAAAGGACCTGGGTTCAAATCCCAGCACCCACATAGTAGATAACCATATATAACTCCAGCTCCAGGAGAATCTGATGCCCTCTTCTCACCTCTGTGCACATTGCATGACATGGGTTCACTTAAATACATTCAGGCAACACACATACACACACACACACTCATACATACACACACTCAAAATAATAATAGTAACTTTTTAAAAAAAATAATTGGGGCAGAGCCACACAGCTAGAGAATGACAGAGCCTGGATTTGAGCTTGGACTTCCAGAGAGGGGGATTCTTGTGTGGATGATGAAAGGGCTGAATCCTGAGTCCCTTGCCCTTCGGTCTGTAGGAATGCGGCCCTTCATCCCAGACCAGGACATTGGCTACTTCGAGGGCTTCCTGGAGAGCGTGGGCATACGCGAAGGTGGCATCCTCACCGACAGCTTCGGCCGCATTAAGCGCAGCATGAGCTCCACATCAGCCTCTGCAGTGCGCAGCTATGACGGGGCGGCCCAGCGGCCCGAGACACAGGCCTTCCACCGGCTGCTCACAGACATCACCCATGACATCGAGGCACTGGCCCCGGATGATGACTATGAGTGCGTCTCCCCAGGAGGGGCTGACCAGAGCGAAGACAACTACCTGTAGCCTCTGCCCATCCAGAGGAAATGGAAGAGGGAGGCCCTGACCCCGAAACTCCCTCACTGTTGCCTGTGGTCCCTGGGTGTCTACCCTCTCTGGGTCAGGGTTTCTGTTCCTAGGTTTCTATCTGTGCCTTCTAGGTTCCAGTCGCGGTAATACCGAGAAGGTCCTGCAGGGGGCGAACGAGCCAGACCCTTGAGTCCTACACAGCGGCCAGGGCTGAGCAGGTGCCTCTGCCAGCTTGTTGTTGGGCTGCAAGCCCTTAGTTCAAAAGGCTCCAGTGGCTCGGCTCCAGGGTGCCCTGTCTCCTCAGAATGAAGAATGGCTCCACCTGCTGGCAGCCAGAAGAATTTCTAGTTCAAGCCCTGGTTTTCTCCACCAATCCCCTTACCTCCCAAACAAAACCATTTCCAGAGCCCAGAGACCTGTCTACTCCAGCTTTACAGGCTGAGAGTCTGAGATTTTTTTTTTAAACGTAAGGGATTTGAGGGAATTCCACATCTCTGCAATAATTCAGCTCCATCCTCTTACATGGGTTATGGGGATCAGTGAAGGTCAAGCCATTAGTGTTGGCCTAGCACACTTAGGCGCTCAATAAATGCTGTTTCTTTCTACTCGTACTTGGAATGTTTATGGCTCAGTCTACCTGTTGTACCTGGGAGCAGTAGGTGGAAGCTGAGTGGGAGGACACTGAGGACACTCACCCTGGAGCTGGGAAGTCAAAGAACTGTGAAGGCATGTTCTTCTATGAGCCATGGATATCAAGGCACAGCCCAAGTGAAGGTGGGAGGCTTGAGAGAAGGCCAGATCCTTCTAGAAGGGATAAAATGTGTCTGTAAAATCTTGCTAAAGCCTTCCGCAGTCAGACACTTTCAAACAATATTGTTATGGCTTAGAGTTCCGGCAGATGATGGTCCCATTATCACTGGTCTGTGCACAGTTCTCCTGATCTTTTGCTTTATTCCCCACCCCTGTCCACACAATCTTCCCCTTCACACCATGAACAGCAACCCCCACATGTCAAAACATGTCCCTGGACATAAAATGCACATGTGGACCTGGGGTGATGGCTCAGTGGGTGATGCCCAGTGCACAAGCTTGAGAACCTGATTTGGACCCCTAATTCCCATGTAGATGCAGGTGTGGTCACACCTGTCTGTGACCCTAGCTCAGGGTGCAGAGACAGCGGCCAGTCAGGCTCGCCTGGCTGGATTAACTGAGACACCCTCGCCTGGCAAGCTGGCCTGCTGCACAGGCCAGAAGACCTGAGTTCAAGCTCCAGAAACCATATGATGGAAGGAGAATGTGGTCCATCTACACAATGGAGTTCTATGCAGCGGTAAAGAAAGATGACATCAGCCTGGCATGGTGGCGCGCCTTTAATCCCAGCGCTCGGGAGGTAGAGGTGGGTGGATCTCTGTGAGTTCAAGGCCAGCCTGGTCTACAGAGCGAGCTCCAGGACAGCTGGTACTAAAAGGGAGACACTGCCTCAAAAATACCAAAAAAAAGTTTAAAAAAACGTTAAAAAAAGAAAGATGACATCATGAACTTTGCAGGTAAATGGTTGGCTCTAGAAGATCATGCTGAGTGAAGTAACACAGTCCCAGAAAAACAAACGATGAATGGTATCCCTCATCTGTGGATGCTAGCACCAATTACCTAATTGTATGGTAAACTGAGCAACGTCAATGTGATCTGAAAACAACTGTGCTCTTATATTGTAGAATCCCTTAAAAAAAATAAAGGGGAAAAAATGGAAGGAGAAAAACAACTCCATAAAGTTATCCTCTCACCCCCACACACGCACAGTGGCACTTGCATGCCCCGAATGTATGCACGTGAGCACACATACTACAACTAATATTAATAGTAATTTTTTAAAAGACCCTGTTGGGCATAGTGGCACATGTCTTTAGTCCCAGTACTCAGGATACCCAGTACTCAGAGGCAGAGGCAGGTGGATCTCTGAGATTGAGACCAGCCTGGTGTACATAGCAAGTTCCAGGCCAGCTGGGGCTATAAGGAGACCCTGTCTCCAAATAACAAAAAGAAGAAGAGGAGAGAGAGACCCTGTCTCAAAAGATAAACTGGAGAGTGACTGATGAAGACACCTGGCATTGACCTCTGCAGAGCACATTCGAACTTCTGCATGTACACACGCACGTACGCGCGCGCGCGCACACACACACACACACCATATGCAGTGTTCTTGTTTTGACAGGATCTTGTTGTGTAGCTCAGGCTAGCCTCCCAACTTGAGACCCTCCTGCCTCAGCTTCCCAAGTGCTTGGAATGCAGGTGTGCTCCATCATGCCTGGCTCACTCTGTAATGTTTTTAAGATCCACCCACAATAACTGTGGGAAAACCTAGCTTGTGGAATTCAACGGCTGTCAGATATTCCAAGCTAAGCATTCATTCTATCCATTCTCCCAGTTATGGACACCCAAGTTGCTTTCAACTATCTCTTATTACAAACAGCACTGTAATAGCATCTTGGTAGTGGCCCTTAATGACCCATGTGAAATAACTGTGGGCTCTACAACCAGGAGTGGGATTAGTAGATTCCCAAACACATATGTTTAACTTTCACTAAATCCTTCCAGCATGGCCCACCTGCAGCTTGTAAACAAAGCCCGACTACTGTTGTTTATCAGTTTGAGTGTGTGGTAGCATCTCCTTGTTTTAGCTGGCATTTCTCATCGAGGCCTGGTGGTGCAAGCCTCTGAGCCCAGCCACTTGGGAAGTAGAATATCACAGGGAGGATCATAAGTTCAAGGCTTTTCTGAGCTACAGCGCAAGTTCAAGCCAGTCTGGGCAACTTAGTAAGACTAGGTCTCAAAATAAAAATATAAAAAAGACTGAGAAGATGGATGTGGTGGTGCAAGCCCAGCACTCGGGAGGCAGGAGTAGGTGGATCTCTTGTGAATTTGAGGCCAGCCTGGTCTACATACTGAGTTCCAGGCCACCCAGGTTGGCCTACCACCTCTGGTCCTCCCAGTTTACAGATGTGCGCTGCCACATGACTGGACTGTGTGGCACTGAGGACCAAACTCAGGGCTTCATGCATGCTCGGTGAGCACTCTACCGACTGAGCTCCAGCCCTAGCCTGATCCCTAGACTTGGGGCTTCCTCCTGTGCTTACCAGACATCAGACATCAGTCTTCCCCTTCTATGAACTGTTTGTTCATACTATTTCCTCATTTTTGTGGGGTTTCCGGTGTTTTTCACACAGATTTTCAAGAGCCATGTACAAAGTTTAGATCTCAGTCCCTTGTTGGATGTTGGTGTCGTGCATACCTTCTCCCAATATGTTGCCCATCTGTTAGGTTTCTCTATAGCCGTGATTTCCAAATCTCAGTGTGCATTGGAGAGTCCAGGAAGGCTTGCTAGAACAGGTCTCTGAGCTGCATCTCCAGAGTTTCTGACTCAGTAGGGCAGAGGTGGGGCCCAAATTCTGCACTGCCTGCACATAGGTTGATTAAGGACACTTGTTTGGAAAACAGCTAGTCTAAGTGCCTCTGTTGAACGAATTTGTTCTATTGAACACATTCCTTAAGTTTAATGTTGTCAAATATCTTTGTCCTTAGCTTATGTGTGGGGGCCCAAATGCTCGAGGTGAGGAAATGAAGAGTCCGCACTGCACAGTAAACTGCAGTGTGGACTTCTGGCAAGACAACCCCAGATCACCTTCCAGCTTCTCTTCAGTCTTGTCTCCTGACCTCAGGGATGCAGCAAACTTAAGTCACAGCATCGGGACTTCAGGCCATAGGAGTCTTAGGAATTTCCTGAAGGAAGCAGCCATAGAGAGAAATGTTGATTTGGTAGGGTTCAGAGCCAGAGACAGGAGCCTCTCTTGGAGGCCTGGAGCTTTTAAGAACCCAGAACTTGAGGCTGGAGAGATTTCTCAGTGGTTAAGAGCCCTGGTTGTTCTTGGAGAAGACTCAGGTTCAAATCCCAGCACCCACATGGCAGCCAATAACTGCCTATAACTCAAATTCTAGGGGATCCAATGCCCTCTTCTGTCCTCTGTGGACTGCATGACACAGACACAGGTGCACTTATACACATGCAGGTGTAACACTCATTCACATTAAAAAAATTTTTTTAAAATAGTTGAAAAAACAAAAAGAATGCAGAACTTGCCCTACAGTGCTATCCAGGACAAGGTGGCAGGGTTGGGAGAGGCACTGGGTGGATGGTTCTTACCCCATAGGTCTGAGGATGGGGCAATTTCCCTTGCACCCAAGGAAGTCCCCAGTTGCCCCAGAACCATCGCCAAAGTCATGTGACACTTGCTGTCAGAGGTCTAAAGGGTGCTAGATAGAGTGGCCTAGGCAGTGCGCATAGGGTGCTGGCCACACTTCCTCCTGTGACATGCAGACCTGCCAGGGTTACTTCCTATCATGCTTCAGTTCCTGGCATTGCAAGAGGGGAAAACCCCGTCGGGTAGGGCAGCTGGCTCCCAAAGCCCTCTGGGGTCATGCAAGCATGGAATTCCCCCCCATCTGGCTCCTCTAGAGAGTCTGACCCAAAGCGGTGCGTTTAGTTAAAAAAAAAATCAGAAATTGTCCCCTAGATGGAGACCTCTCCTGCCCGAGGGCTCTGTAACTCCCTCCTCCTTCCCTGCTTCCTTCCAACTGGCTACTCACTCATGTCTTCTGGGAGTCTCCAGTTGTGAGCTGGGAATGTGTCCTGGGGTCTGTGCCATTCAGTCCTCAAGCATTTAGAGAAGGCATCCTGTGCCTAGCTTTGTGCTAGACACTAGAGGGAGATAGAATACATCCCTTGTCAATGGGGGCGGGGTGGGGGTGGGGGAGAATATGGTCTGGAGGCAGAGGTTCCCAAATAGTCATAGCACAGCTGGATGTGGTTGTGCATGACTGCAGCCCCAGCACTTGGGAGGCTGGTGCAGGAGTCATCATGAAGATCATGAGGGTTTGTTTGTTTGTGTGTTTGTTTGTTTTTGGTCTTTTTGAGGCAGGGTCTCCCTGTAGCCCCAGCTGTCCTGGAACTCACTCTGTAGACCAGGCTGGCCTTGAACTCGACAAAGATCCACCTGCCTCTGCCTCCCAAGAGCTAGGATTAAAGGCGTGCGCCACCACGCCCCACTAGGAGGGTCATGAATTTGAAGGCCATCTGGAGCAAGAGTCTATCTAAAATGATGATAACCATAATAATAATGGTGTTGACTATAGTGATGACAATAATGATGATGACCATATGACATCACAGAGTTTTCTCAGATGTAAATCAAAAAGTGAGAATACTCTTTCTGGGCAATCTGGAAAGTACTTTGAAACAGAGATGATTCATAAGCAAGATCTTTGAGGACAAAGTTTGGGGTAGATGGGCAGTGGAAAGGAGAGCCCTCCAGAGGGACCCCAGCATGGGCAGATGGCATACACTTAGATTCAATGAGGAAATGCACAGACAGCGATGTGACTAGCAGAAACTTCTGTCTAAACAACACCTGTTCAAAAAAAGTTTATTTTAGCTTTTAATGCATAAAAGACCCACGAATAAGACTCCAGTAGAGGGGCTGGAGAGATAGCCTAGTGGTTAAGAGCACCGACTGCTCTTGCAGAGGACCCAGGTTCAATCCCCAGCACCCACATGGTGGCTAAGAACCGTCTGTAACTCCAATTCCAGAACTCCAGTTCCAGGGGAATCCGACGCCCTCTTCTGACCTCTGTGGCATTGCACGACACGGGTGCACAGACCTGCATGCAGACAGTACATTCATACACATACAAAAATAAATAAAAATTTTTTAAAAAAGACTTCAAATCCTTAAAAAAAAAAGACTCCAGTAGAAAAATAGGCAGCATATTTATACAGACAGTTTACATAAAACAAAATACGAGTGTCCTGGAAGCCTATGATGAGATAGTCAACCTAACTCTAAAGAAAGAAACAGAAACCAATACTGCGCTGGGAAGTCATTTTTCAGTTACGCAATTGGCAAAGTTCAGAACACATGATGACTGGCTTTGAGGCTGTGGCTCTGGGAACCAGGCCCTGAGGCACTTCCAGCAATATCTACTGGAAGTCCTTCTTCATTTACATCTGCACAACGGATGGTCACTTGAGAACAACAGCTAATAACAGGGTTAGGAATAAACCAAATAATTGGTGATTGTATTGGTTAAATCAACTGGATTATGAAGTAGAGTACTATGCAGCCATAAATAAGAAGGAAGCAGCATACTTCAACAGAAGTCTTTCCAGCACAGAGTAAGGGGGAGGCAGGCAAGGAATAATGCACTGCCAGGAGTGCTGGGGGACAGGCCTTTGTGGATCGTGAACTAGTTCTGGACAGATAGAACAGGTTGCTGCTGTCACCTCTGAGCTGGGGAGTATGTTGGCTGCAGCACAGGGGAGGAGGGAGACCTCTTTACGAGCCATAAATAGGCATTGTAGCAAGGTGATTTTTGACACCCACTATCCTACTGTTGTGGCATTTATTGAGCTTGATAGATACCACTTGTCTGACCTGCATACACACACACACACACATACACATACACACACACACGAGAGAGAGAGAGAGAGAGAGAGAGAGAGAGAGAGAGAGAGAACCCTGTAAAGGAGGGCTGTTTCTGTTCATTTCTCCACTCCCTGGAGTTCCACACCACACCTGGCACACAGCTTCCTGCTATTCATGCTCTTGTGTGGACTCTTCCCACCATGGAAGAGAGATGCCCTGTGTAGCCATTGTGATATTTGCCACCTCGCTCTCCAGGATCGTTCACGCAGGGGAAGCCAGTCACATAACATGAGCACATGGAGGCAGCCTTGGGCGGGGGCCGCCTGGTGAAGGACTGGGGCCTCTTGCTCACAGCCATGTGCCTGAGGCTTCAGATGACAGCACAGCAAGAGACAGAAGACAGAGACTCTCCAGCCGGAGCCGCTAGGCTGAGCTGCTTCCAGATTTGTGACCTAGAAACACAGGGTGATGGTAAATGTTGATGTGTTTATGATGCTAAATTTGGGTAATTTGGGGCTGGAGAGATGGCTCACAACTGTCTATAACTCCAATTCCAGGGGATTCAATGTCATTTTGTGGCCTTCATGGACACTGTATGTACATGGCACCCATAAACATGCAGGCGCATGCGCATGCACACACATACACACACACACACACACACACAAATCTTTAAATTTTGAGTAATCTGTTACACTGTGATGTATAATAATAGTCACCAGGTCTTGAGGGGGTACTTACTATAGAGCGATTCTGTAAAGAATGCCACAGGAAAGACCTGCTCCTGTCCTCAGGGAAACCATGTGCAGGCAGCTCTGTTCCTTGATGCATTCAGTGCTTGGCTGACGTTTGTAAAACACTCTCTGTCTCTGGCCTCTTACTGAGGCTGACACAGGCTGGTGGCAATATGAACACATTATTGGATCATAGGGAACTTTCTAAAGTCAAAGAAATATATATCTTTTTTTAATTAATTATTTATTTTTTATGTGTATGAATGTACTGTCTGCATGCAGGTCTGTGCACCCATGTCATGCAATGCTGCGGAGGTCAGAAGAGGGTGTCAGATTCCCCTGGAACTGGAGTTCTCCGGAATTGGAGTTACAGACGGTTCTCAGCCGCCATGTGGGTGCTAGGGATTGAAACCGGGTCCTCTGCAAGAGCAGTTGGTGCTCTTAACTGCTAGGCCATCCGTCCAGCCCCAGAAATATATATCTTAATGGGGTTTAAGTTATAGAGACATGTTTTTTTGTTTGTTTGTTTGTTTTGGGGTTTTTTTGTCTTTTTGAGACAGGGTCTCCCTTTAGTCCCAGCTGGCCTCGAACTTGCTATGCAGACCAGGCTGGTCTGGAACTCACAGAGATCTGCATGCCTCTGCCTCCCAAGTGCTGGGATTAAAGGCATGTGCCACCACACCCAGCCTAAGACGGTTCTTAGCTGCCATGTGGGTGCTGGGAATCGAACCCCGGTCCTCTGCAAGAGCAGTCAGTGCTCTTAACGATTGAGCCACCTCTCCAGCCCCCCCCCCTTTTTTTGAGACATGTATTCGGTTTTTTAATAATTTTTTTTAATTTATTTATTTTTGTATGTGTATGAATGTACTGTCTGCATGTAGGGTTGTGCACCCGTGTCGTACAATGCCTCAGAGGTCAGAAGAGGGCATCGGATTCCCCTGGAACTGGAGTTAAAGACGGTTTCCAGCCGCCGTGTGGGTGCTGGGGATTAAATCAGTTGACGCCCTTAACCGCTAGGCCATCTCTCCAGCCCCAAGACATGTATTCATTTTTAAAACTCAGCAAATAACACTTCATGTTGTGCACTTTGTTACATGTAATATATATGTTGAAATAATTTTCTGTGAAATACATCTAAAAAATAACAGGGCTGGTGAGATGGCTCAGTGGGTTAAACACTTGCTGTGCAAACCTGACAACCCAAGTTTCATCCCCAGAACCCACATAAAGGTGGAAGAAGAGAACCAGCTCCACGAAGTTATCCTCTGCCCTCTACACTACGGCCGTGGCCTGCCCCCACCCCATCACACACACAACAATAACAAATACATTGGATGGGAGGCTCGGCTCGGGAGCGGAGCTCCTGCCTGTCACGCAGGTGTTTGAAGCCTAGCATGTCATTCCTCTAAAAAAAAATTGGAAAGATGACTCAGTGTGCTTACTTCTCATCCAGAGGACCTGAGCTCGGTTCCCAGTATTCACATTTGGAAGATTGCAACCATCTGTAACTCTAGCTCCAGGGGATCTGATACCCTTTTCTGGTCCCTAAAGACACTTGGATGTATACACACACACACACACACACACACACACACAATTAAAATGATAATAAACCTTAAGACTATACTTTCAGGGATCATTTCTCTAGTATGTTACTAGAGAAGTTTCTCTGACTGCATAGAGTACCGGAAACCATGAGGAGGAGACATAGCATTCTCTCCTGAGCGTGAAACGGGCTCTTGGTGTTGCTTTACTGCAACTGCCACCTGCCATTGATGATTGTTCTTCTCTCTTTCAGGAAAGTAGAGGGAGAGAATGCAGTCTGGGTGGGGAAAAAAAAAGAAAAAAAAAACTTAAAAAAGAAAAAAAATTTTTTTAAATACTAAATCTTTAAAAAAAATGTGCTTAATGTACAAGGAAGGAGACCCGAGTTCAAATCTCAAGCACCCACATAAAAAGTCAAGCATGGCCACACATGCACCTATGACCCAATTGCCATTGGGTTGGAAACAATCACTAGGGATTTCTGGTTGCTAGCCTAGCTCCAGGTTCAGTGGGAGGGCCTGTGTCAAGGGAATAAGGTGGAGCGTGTTAGAGCAGGACCTCCTGTGGCCTCCAGATGCATAAAGACATGAGCACCTAAACACAACTTGCACATACACCACACCACACACACACACATACACACACATGATGAATTAGTGGACACACATGCGATAGAGTAAAATGTTAATGGTAGAATGGTATATAGGATTTCAGAATTCTTTTGATTTTGTTGTATGTTTAGAAAACTTTATAATAGCTGGGCATGGTGGCGCACGCCTTTAATCCTAGCACTTGGAAGGCAGAGGCAGGCAGATCTTTGTGAGTTCAAGGCCAACCTGGTCTATAGAGGGAGTTCCAGGACAGCTGGAGCTATAGGGAGATCCTGTCTCAAAATGACAAAATAATAATAATAATAATAATAATAATAATAATAATAATATCTACTGGCCGTCAGCCCTAAGAAAGGACCCCAGCCTCCCGCCCGAGTACCCGGTACTGTGGGGTGCATGCAGTTCACTTACAAACTGCCCGCTGGCTACCCGCCGAGAGCAACTTGATAAATAGGCTGGAGAAAATTAAGGATGGTCCAAGCTAGCTCTCATTTGTGAATTCCTCCAGGCGAGGCACTATTTTTGACCTCCAGTATCTTCTGCTTCTAGCATGATGCTTGAACTCAAGGAGGAGTGGGATTATCTGGATCCAGCCCAGAGAAGCCTGTATAAAGATGTCATGATGGATAATTATGGAAACCTGGTCTCACTGGATGTTTTAAACAGAGATAAGGATGAAGAACCAACTGTGAAACAAGAAATGGAAGAAAGCAAGGAAGATCTGGAACCACAGGGTGTAATAGTTACAAGAATAAAAAGTGAAATTGACCAGGATCCCATAGGTAGAGAAACCTTTGAACTTGTTGGTAGGTTAGATAAGCAAAGAGGGATCTTCTTATGGGAAATACCACGGGAATCTTTGACTCAGGAACAGAAAATGACTAGAGGAAACACTAACATCCATAAGAGATCAAACTCTGAAGAGAAATGCCATAAATGTGAAGAATGTGGGAAGGGTTTTGTCCGCAAGGCCCATTTCATTCAACATCGAAGGGTCCATACTGGTGAGAAACCTTTCCAATGCAATGAATGTGGGAAAAGTTTTAGTCGCAGTTCGTTTGTTATTGAACATCAGAGAATTCACACTGGGGAAAGACCCTATGAGTGTAATTACTGTGGGAAAACCTTTAGTGTGAGCTCAACGCTTATTAGACACCAGAGAATCCATACTGGAGAAAGGCCTTATCAGTGTAATCAATGTAAACAGAGCTTCAGCCAGAGAAGGAGCCTTGTAAAATATCAAAGGATTCACACAGGTGAGAAACCCCATAAATGTAGTGACTGTGGAAAAGCCTTCAGTTGGAAGTCACACCTCATTGAGCATCAAAGAACTCACACTGGTGAGAAACCCTATCACTGTACCAAGTGTAAGAAGAGTTTTAGTCGAAACTCATTGCTTGTTGAACACCAGAGAATTCATACTGGGGAAAGACCTCATAAATGTGGTGAATGTGGGAAAGCCTTTAGGTTAAGTACTTACCTTATTCAACACCAAAAAGTTCACACGGGTGAGAAGCCTTTTCTTTGTATTGAATGTGGGAAAAGCTTCAGTCGGAGCTCCTTCCTTATTGAACATCAGAGGATCCATACTGGAGAAAGGCCTTACCAGTGCAAAGAGTGTGGGAAAAGTTTCAGTCAACTTTGCAACCTTACCCGTCATCAGAGAATTCACACTGGAGACAAACCCCACAAATGTGAGGAATGTGGAAAAGCCTTCAGTAGGAGCTCAGGTCTCATTCAGCACCAGAGAATACACACCAGGGAGAAGACTTATCCATATAATGAAACTAAGCAAAGTTTTGATCCAAATTGTGGTCTTGTTATACAGCAGGAAGTCTACCCTAAGGAAAAATCTTACAAATGTGATGAATGCGGGAAAACATTTAGTGTTAGTGCTCATCTTGTACAACATCAGAGGATCCACACTGGTGAAAAGCCCTACCTGTGTACTGTTTGTGGGAAAAGCTTTAGTCGGAGTTCATTTCTCATTGAACATCAGAGAATACACACTGGTGAGAGACCTTATCTGTGCAGACAATGTGGCAAAAGTTTTAGTCAACTTTGTAATCTTATTCGACATCAGGGTGTTCACACTGGTAATAAACCCCATAAATGTGAGGAATGTGGGAAAGCCTTTAGCAGGAACTCGGGTCTTATTCAGCATCAGAGAATACACACAGGAGAGAAGCCTTATAGGTGTGAGAAATGTGACAAAAGTTTTAGTCAGCAACGCAGCCTTGTCAACCATCAGAAGATACACACAGAAGTGAAAACCCAAGAAATTCATGAATGTGATGCTTGTGGTGAAGCCTTCAATTGTCATATTTCTCTAATTCAGCATCAAAAATTGCATATTACATGGATGTAGTAAACCTAGAGACATCTGTATGCTCAAATTTGAGAGTACCTACTGAAGTCCAGTCTTAGCGTGATTCAATATGGGTCAGTTTTAGTGGAAAAAGAAAATTCTCCTTGGCCTCACATATGTGGTTTCTAAATATTCTATGAATAGTGGACAGTGTCCATGGGCAGTTGACTTGTAATCACTCTTTGCTTTCAGAGTCACAGAGAAAAACTCATTGATTTCAGCAGAGTTGAACCTAGGTGTGAGAGATATCTGAAGGACAGACTTAGATTTGTGCAAGAGAACTGGAAGCAGCTGATATATGAAAATTGAGAATAGTAATTCAGAGTCCTCAATTACCATCTTGGAACTGTCTTTCATTTCCATAACATTTGGCTGTTAAACCCAACACCCAATGCAAACCCAGATATTTTCAAAGCCAACATACAAAGTTTTGTCATAGTTTAAGAAAGTCAGTTGGCAATTGAGTTAAAAGAAGGCAGGCATATAGCAGTGCTTCCTAGGTTGACCAAGTGAGTGAATTGTAAAGATATTTGTAAGTAATTAAACCAATAAAGGTGTTACCAAGGAATCTTTGGGAGTGCCTTCCCCTGACCTCTAAGATGGGCCTCAAAAAGTAGAACATTGATTTTTTTTTCCTGTCCTATCTGTGAAAGGTGTTTGAAATTCTATATGGATATAAGCTTTTTCCAGCACAACTAGGAGCATGCAAAAGTGTACATATTTTGGTTACCAAGATTTGGGAATTAAAAAAAAACTAAAGTTTATGCTCAAAAGCTGAAATATTTTGGTATTGCTTCAGTTTTATGGTTGATTTTGCATGCAATTTTTAAATCCTTATTGCTGATTCTAGGGCATTCCTTAGTGAATAGTTTATACATCTATTTTAATCATTAAAAGTGATTTGGGTTTTAAAAAAAATAATAATAATAATGATGATAAAGTATTTTGGGAAAGGGATACTTAACATCCATAATAAATCAATTCCTTCATTTGTGTTGTTTGTTTGTTTGTTTGTTTGTTTGTTTGTTTAGAACCAGGGTCTCCCTGTAGCCCCAGCTGTCCTGGAATTCATTATGTAGCCCAGGCTGGGCTTGAACTCACAAAGATCTGCCTGCCTCTCTCTCCCAAGTGCTGAGATTAAAGACGTGCATCACCATGTCTAGCTTGTTTTTATTACTTTATGCATGTGCATTCTAGTTAAAAAAGAAAGCTAAAAGCCAAATATAGAAAACATCAATCCCCTCCTTGATTCCAACACCCCCTCCTCTTCAGTGGCACCCTGTTTCTTGTGGGCTATGTAACTTCAGATTTTTTTCTATACTCACACATATGTACTGGTAAGTGCAACACCGAATGTCTTAAAGGAATGTACCCTCCAAGCTCTTGGCTTGTGGTGGGGTGGGGAGAAAAGAGAGGAGTTGAGAAAGGGTCTCGCTCGGTAGCCCAGGCTAGCCTGGAACATGCACTAATCCTCCTGCCTCAGACTCTCAAGTGTCAGATTGACAGATGGGAGACACCCTGGCTGGATTTCTTCATGTTCTTGTGCAAATTTACCTGAGGCTCTCTCAATGTCAATACACACACATTACCTGAGTCTAAGATGCCAGCTGAGGATTTTCCTTAAGAGCCAAACTCAAAGAAGAGACAAGCTTCACCTGGCCTCTATGGCATGTTAGATGGGGTGATGGAGCAGGAGGTCGTGGAGTCATGAGCTGTGCAGTGGGACTTGGTCCCGGGGGCCTCCCACCCTCACCACCCCGCAAAAAGGAAGGATTGGAACAACCTTCCCACCTCTAAGACCTGACAACCTTGCCTCAGGGTGTCCTACCCAGGTTAGGGACATGGCTGTGCCCAAGCCCCATGTTCGAGAAGAAACTGCAGGCAGATCTGGTTCTGCCTCTTGAGAAAGGAGCACCAGGCTTGGTGTACCCTGACCAGGAGGAAGTCCACAAAGTGCTTCCTCTTTTCCCCTTGGCCTCCGGGGACACGGGGGGAGGGGGGGAGTGTTGTGAAACTCAACCCTCCCCTAACCCCCTGGAGGTGGCCACACAGATGGGGGACAATGTCAAAGGCTCACCCAGAATCCCCCATACCTTCCTATCCCACCCTGTCCTGAGCAGGTCAGCTGCCCCAGAAGCAAGGATCATGACTGGAGAGGTCATGAAGATACCTCTCAGCCAGTGTCCTTGTCACCTACATGGGAGCCCCAGGCTGCTGTCTCCCTGTACTGGAGTGGGAAGTGTGTGTGGTTCATTCACACCCTGGACCCTGATTGCCTTACTTTGCCATCTCTGGGACAAGATACCCCACAATGGCAATTTAATAAAGGAAGGGTTCATTCTGGCATATAGTTCAAGGAATATGTCACATGGTGGGGAAGGGCATGGAGGCAGGAGGCAGCTGGTAACATCGCACCCACTGTCAGGAGCATCATTCATATTGGTGCTACATTATCGTAGCACCGCCCCCCGACGCACACACAAGAATTCTTCATTCTGGATCTAAATTACTGGCTTCAATGTTTGTCTCCCTAAGTAGATGGCTGAATAGGACATTGCTTGACCATCAAAACCATCTTGTCCATTTTTGTGCTCCCAGATCCCGAAGAAAGGTGCTGTGTAGTTAGTGAGATGGCTCAGTGGACAAAAGTACTCGCTGTGCAAGTTTGATGACCAGAGTTCAAGCCCCCCCACCCCCACTCCCAACCTGTGGAAGACTTAAACCAGATGCACATCTGTAATCCCAGCACTCCTACTGTGAGGAGAAGCTGAGATAAAAGGCTCACCTGGGCTGGGCGTGGCGGTGCACGCCTTTAATCCTAGCACTTGGGAGGCAGAGGCAGGCGGATCTTTGTGAGTTCAAGGCCAGCCTGGTCTACAGAGTGAGTTCCAGGACAGCTGGGGCTACAGGGAGACCCTGTCTTTGAAAAGCAAAAAAAAAAAAAAAAAAAAAAAAAACAAAAAACAGAGGCTTACCTGGAAGCCAACCTGCATGGCAGAAACGATAGAGATCTCACCTCAAGAAGATGGAAAGGGAGAACTGACTCCCTAAAGTTGTCCTCTGACCTTCACATGTACACCATGGCTTGTGCCTGCCTACGCACACACCCCACCACACCACCACCACCACCATCATCATCATCATCATCATAAAACTGAGGAAAAACGAGTACTTCAAGTCCTTAATATATATTAATAGAACTGAAGTATGAAGTGTTAAAATGCGGGCCTTGCATTCACTGGTGGCTCATACCTACCTGATCTCCAGTTTCTACGTCTATAAAATGAGCACAAGGATATGCTACCTGCATGGATCTTACAAAGCAGGAGAGGAGATAGACCATCATGTTAAACATGGTTAAACATGCGAGTGCCTGCCCTGTTCTCTGGTAACAGGTGACAAATTCTCCAGAGAACACTGAGGCTCCGTCAGGGGACAGTTGGAGGAGGGAAAAATGTCCTGGGAAGTGAGGTCAGGGAGTTGCTGGAGGCAGCTGGGAGCTTCTTAAAGTCCTGTCCTCCAGGACTGTCGTTAGCCCCTCTTGGAAAAGGAGGGCAGCTCTGGCCTTCTGTCTGGACGGTTGCGTGCAAAATGATTGCAGCTGCTTTGCAAATAAAAGGGGAAATACTGGAGCCTGAAGTAGTGATTGCTGCCATTCACGACCCCACCCCAGCTTGTTTTGAATACAAGATAACCAATGGTGGTCCCAAAGAATTTAAAATACAAAATGCAAATCCCTGTGGAAATAGGAAAATATATTCTGGAAGGAGCTAGCATCTAAACCACTGCTGCATGAAGGTGGCATTGTCTCCTGGCTCCTGCCCTTCCATGGACTCACCTGCTCTTTCCTCTATCCCTGGTGCATTTACTGTACAGCTTAGAAGCACAGCAGTTAGAAGCACACTAGAAGCATGCCCATCAGAGTTTGAATACTCGCTCTGACGCTTTATGGCTGTGTGATCACAACAAATGTTTTTACCTCTGTGAGCCATCCACGTATGCCCATCCCTGCTTATTAGAAGTAATGAGCAGGGGGCTGGAGAGATGGCTCGGCAGTTAAGAGCACCAGCTGCTCTTGCAGAGGACCCAGCACCTTTATGGTGGCTACCAGTTCCAGGGTAATCTGACACCCTCTTCTGACCTCCACAAGGCATTGCACAACACGGGTGTGCTTTCACACACGCAGGTAATATACACATAAAATTAAACAAACAAATAATGAGCTAATGCAGACAAAGGCAACAGTACTACCCAGGTAAGGTTGGAGCCCAGAGAAAAAGTCCCAGCCAGCAGGTGGCAGTGAGCCCAGCCTCCGCCCTTGGCCTCTGTCACCCTGGGCCTCTGTCACCCTTGGCCTCTGTCACCCTGGGCCTCTGTCACCCTGGGCCTCTGTCACCCTTGGCCTCTGTCACCCTGGTCCTTTGTCACCCTTGGCCTCTGTCACCCTGTATACAGTCACATACCTAGAAATAAAGACAAGAAGAAATCTTTTAAAAATAAATCTTGGGGGCTGGAGAGATGGCCTAGCAGTTAAGAGCACCGACCGCTATTGCGGAGGACCCAGGTTCAATCCCCAGCACCCACATGGCGGCTGAGAACCATCTTTAACTCCAGTTCCAGGGGAATCCCACATCCTCTTCTGACTTCTGCGGCATTGCACGACACGGGTGCACAAACCTACATGCAGACAATATATTCATACACATACAAAAATAAATTTTAAAAAATGATGCACTGCCTTTAAAAAAAAAAGGCTTAGCAGGGTATGGTGGCACACACATAGTGAGCTCCAGGCCAGATGGGACTAAAGGGAGACCCTGTCTCAAAAAGACCAAAAAATAAAATAAAGAAAAGAAAATAAATAGAAAAGAATGAAGTTCCTTATGTACAAATAGAGACCAAATGCTAAGATATTGGGTAATTGGATAAAAAGCAAAAAAAAGTATAAAATGGCTTATATTATTTAAGGAGCACAGTAGGTAGTCAGGAAGGACATACATAAACAGATGGATCCCTCCAAAGAGGAGACTGCTTAGGATAAGTTTGGATTTCTCAATTGTGAACTGCATAAATATATTACCTATTCCCAAATAATATAAAGACTTTTTTTTGGTCTTTTTGAGACAGGGTCTCCCTGTAGCCCCAGCTGGCCTAGAGCTCACTATGTAAACCAGGCTGGCCTCAAACCCACAGAGATCCACCTGCCTCTGCCTCCAGAGTGCTGGGGTTAGAGGTGTGCACTACCACACTGGCTTTATTGTCTGTATTTTTTAAAAAATCCTTTACATTTGGAGTTGGAGAGGTGACTCAGCAGTTAAGAGCAATGGCTTCTCTTCTGAAGGATCTGGGTTGGGTTGTCAGCACCCATGTGGCAGCTAGCAACTGTCTGTAACTGCAGTTCTAGGGGATCTGATGCCCTCTTCTAGCCTTTGAAAACATGGCACACATAGGTGCACTTACATATATGAAAGCAAAATACTTATACATGTAAAATAAAAATAAATTTAAACTTTTGGGGGGGTCTTTTTGAGACAGGGATTCTCTGTAGCCCCAGATGTCCTGGAACTTGCTATGTAGACCAGGCTGGCCTTGAATTCACAGAGATCCGCCTGCCTTTGCCTCCCAAGTGCTGGGAAAATTTAAACTATTTTTTTTTTTGTCTTTTCGAGAAAGGGTCTCCCTGTAGCCCCAGCTATCCTGGAACTCACTCTGTAGACCAGGCTGGCTTTGAACTGACAGAGATCCTCCTACCTCTGCCTCTCGAGTGCTAGGATTAAAGGTGTGTGCCACTACGCCCGGCAATTTAAACTTTTTTAAAGCTTCACATTCCATGTGTCTGTATCCGTGTGTGTGTGTGTGTGTGTGTGTGTGTACATGTGTGTGTGTGCATGTGTGTGTGTGCGCGCGTGTGCACATGTGTGTGTGTGCGTGTGCATGTGTGTGTGTGTGTGTGTGTGTGTGTACACTCACACATGCAAGTGCCTGCATGCCATGATGTTCGGTGGAGGCCAGAGGACAACCTGCAGGAGTTAGCTCTCTCCTTCTATCATGTGGGGCCTGGGGATTGAACTCAAGTCTTGAGGTTTGGTAGCAAGCACCTTTAACCACTGAGCCATCTTGCCAGCCATTGTCATTTTTTTTAAATTTTTTATTTATTTCTGTATGTGTATGAATGTGTCTGCATGCAAGTCTGTGCACCCGTGTCGTGCAATGCCGCGGAGGTCAGAAGAGGGTCTCGGATTCCCCTGGAACTGGAGTTCTCCTGGAATTGGAGTTTCAGACGGTTCTCGGCCGCCATGTGGGTGCTGGGGATCGAACCCGGGTCCTCTGCAAGAGCGGTCGGCGCTCTTAACCGCTAGGCCATCTCTCCAGCCCGCCATTGTCATTTTTATGTAGCCTTTGTAATATATGTAAAGTGGCATTTCATTATGATTTTCATCTGCCTCTTTCCATGTGCTTATTGACCATTTATATAATGTCTCTGAAAAGCTTAATTTAAATTACATTATTTATTTGACCAGGCATGGTTACACATGCGTGTAATCCCAGCACTCAGGAGGCAGTGGCAGGAAGATTCAAAGTTCTAGGCCAATCTGCTTGAGATAGGATAAAGAAATCCTATCTCAACCCCCCTACCACCTCCAAAAAATACAACTAAACTTTTTTTTTTGTCTTTTTGAGACAGGGTCTCCCTATAGCCCCAGCTGGCCTGGAACTCACTTTGTAGACCAGGCTGGCCTTGAACTCACAGAGATCTGCCTGCCTCTGCCTTCCGAGTGCTGGGGTTAAAGGTGTGTGCCACCATGCCCGGCACAACTAAACTTATTCTGCAAATGATACAGTCAAGAGAATTAAAAACCCACAGAATGGGAGACAAGTGTACAAACAATGTTTTTGAAAAGGGACTGGATCTTAACTATGTAAATAAAACAACTCAATAATAAAAATACATTTTTTACATGTAGAAGGCAGAGGCAGGCAAATCTCTGTGAGCTCAAGGCCAGCCTGTGCTACATAGTGAGTTCCAGGCCAGCCAGGGCTACACAGTGAGACCATGACTCAAAACATTATTCTTATTTTTGTGTGTGTATGTGTGCATACTGGGTTGTTTGTTGCGACAAAGTCTCACCTGTGTTCATCTCACTTAGCTTACCCAATATTGGGTAATGTTTTTTCAATTTTAATTTCTGTCTCTGCCTCTCCAGCCCTGGTATCACAAGCGTGTGCCATCATGCCTAGCTTTTTACATGTGTACTGCAGAATCCAAACTCAGGTCCTCATGCATCACAGGCATTTTGCATTTTGCCAATTCAGCCATCTCCCCAGCCCAATGATGTTTTATTAATATAAATTGTTGTCTTCAATTGGAGGAGGGGCGTTATTGTCAGTTTAACAATCTTAAAATTTCTAATACACAAACAGAAAATCTTTCCCATTCTATGGAATAATTTCACTTGTTTGTTAGTATGTGTGTGTGTGTGTGTGTGTGTGTGTGTGTGTGTGTGTACTTGCCATAGGGCATATGTGGAGATCAGAGGCCTATGATCTCCTGGGAAATTCTCCTATCTCTGCCATCCATCTCATGGTAAGATACACCATAGCTGTTTGTCGATTTCAGGGATTGGATTTTTATATTTTGTGTATTTCATACATAATTTTCAATTAGTCTTAATCACCTTTTTTAAAAATTTTTCTGTATGTGTATGAATGTTCTGTCTGCATGCAAGTGTGTGCACCCGTGTCGTGCAATGCTGAGGAGGTCAGAAGAGGGTGTCGGATTCCCCCTGGAACTGGAGTTCTCCTGGAATTGGAGTTTCAGATGGTTCTCGGCCGCCATGTGGGTGCTGGGGATCGAACCCGGGTCCTCTGTAAGAGCGGTCGGCGCTCTTAACCGCTAGGCCATCTCTCCAGCCCCAGTCTTAATCACCTTGATATCCACTTCTCCACTGGTACCCTGCCACCCACCCACCCCCACCCACCCCACACTGGAGTTCATACATTCTGTCATTTGTGTTAGGGTCTATCGTGTCAAATTATTCTCCTCACCTACTCCTCAGTGCCAATTCATTCTCTGAGCTCTAATCAGCCCATCTGGAGTCCTTCTCTTAAAGAAGGCCAGTTCTTTCTCACCTAACTGTAATCAGCTGCCAATATTTCTTCAGCTAAGATTGTGTTCTGCTGCCCATTTCTGCAGTTCCATGCTGGGTTTTTGTCCAGCTGAGCTTGCATGGGTCTTGTGCATGCTGACACCAATGCTGCAGGTTCATGTGAACAGGGTCCCAGGAGCCTGTAGGATTCATTTCCATTTGGTCACACACCACCTCCCTGGCTCTTACAATCTTTCCACCCCCTCTTCCACACTGTTCCCTGAGCCCTAGGTGGGTGAAGCTGAATATAGGCAGCCTGTCCATGGACCCACACTCTGTAGATTCCAAGTCTGCATGGTTCGGCCATCCATGCCCTTTTGAGCTCTTGACCTCCTGCCTTAACAAAAGTTAAGAGGTTAATGTTGTGTGGGCCTTAAGTGTAGAGGTTGCATTGTAGATGTGTCATTTAGGCATGTCTGTGTGTGTCCAGTTGTGGGACTCTACTATTCTTCATCTGGTACAAAAGAAGCTTATTTTTTGAGTGGCGTCTGGGATATTTGTCTGTAAACATAAGGATACATATTTTGCAGATAGTAAGATGTCACCTTAGCCTAGGGATGTGGCAGCCTTGGGGATTTCTCTAAGGTCTAAGACCTCTCTGGTTCTGTGCATCTGGCTATGTTTACAGTACCACACATGCGTTTCCTCCCACTGAGTGAGCTTTAAGTCCAATTAGTTAGCCATTGATTGCCCCCAAGATAAAAGTGCCACTACTGCACCAATGTCGTATGCTGTGCTGGTCATTCACCTGGATATTTGATCTTAAGGCTGCTGTTGGACCATCGACTGCTGCTCTCCCTTAGCGGCTTGCACAGTGCTCTCCAAAGCTGTGAGAGCTGGCCTTTAGGGGTGGTGGCTTCCAGGTCAGTTCCAGCTCCATTGCTCCAAATCTGGTCTCCAAAGTCCTATCTTCAGCAATAGGGTCTTCCCTTCAGGTTCTGGGAGGCAATCAAGGGCTATGCCAATAGCTTGTGTAATTTTGGGAGTCTCTTGGACTACCCTGGCCTGTTGTTACTCAAAGGAAGGTTTCTCCTGTCTGGTACTGTTTTTGTTATGTAGTCTTCAACTTTGCACATGTACTCATGTCGAGATATTGTATGTGTAACTGTCAATAGATTGTTAGGTTAAAATGAGTCCCTCCGGCCTCTTTTACCCCAGCTATGTATAATTTCTCTCTCCTTTTCCCCCTTACCCATCTAGCCCTCCCTCCATGTCTTCTCCATTTAGAGCATCGCCACTTTTCCCATTTCTGCCTTGATAATGCCTGTCTCCTGTGCTCCGCGTGGGCTCCTTTCCCTTTATCCTCGCCTTTCCTTCCATAACCCTTCTTCTCCCCTCCCGTTCAGATGCCCTGATTTCATCCATTTCTTCTGTCTGGTTCCCTTTCCCTTCACCTTCCTAGGTCATCAGATTTTTGAGTCAAGCACTTCTTCCTCCTGAGCCATCTCAAAAGCCATTTTTTGCTTGTTTTTTTTGGAGACAGTGTCTCAGGTGGTCCAGGCTAGCCTTTACCTCGTTGCAACCCTCCTGCCTCAGTCTCCCAAGTGCAAGGATTACAGGATTTGCAACCATGCCTGCTTCTCTTTCTTTTCTTCTCTTTCTTTCCTTCTTTCTTTTGGTAAGGAATAAGTGTCCCATATGTAGTCCAGGAAATATTTAGGTTTTGAGAGTTTCCCTCAAGAATATTCTGGGGGCTGGAGAGCACTAGCTGCTCTTGCAGAGGATCCAAATTCCATTCCTGCCCCCACATGGCAGCTAACAACCATCTGTAACTCCAGTTCCAGGGGTTCTTTTTTTCTTTTTCAGTTCCAAGGGTTCTGACCTCTTCTGACCTCTGTGAACATTGTTCTCATGGGTGTACTTACATATACACAGGTAAAACACTCATGCACATAAAATTAAATACAAAAATAGAATATTCTGTACAGGGGCACTTGCTGCACAAATCTGACTACCTGAGATCAATCCCCAGGACCCCTGTAAAGGTGGAAAGAGAGCCAACTCCAGGAGGTTGTCCTCTGACCTCCACATGTACGCCATGCCATACATGGGCATTGCTGCACATTTGCACATGATTTAAAAATAATGAAAACAGGGGGCTGGAGAGATGGCCTAGAGGTTAAGAGCGCCAACTGCTCTTGCAGAGGTCCTGGGTTCCATCCCCAGCACCCACATGGCGGCTGAGAACCGTCTTTAACTCCAGTTCCAGGGGAATCCGACATCCTCTTCTGACCTCCGCGGCATTGCACGACACAGGTGCACAAACCTGCATGCAGACAGTACATTCATACATATACGAAAATTTTTTAAAAAATTAAAAAAATAATGAAAANGGGCTGGAGAGATGGCCTAGCGGTTAGGAGCGCCGACGCTCTTGCAGCGGACCCAGGTTCGATCCCCAGCACCCACATGGCGGCCGAGAGTCGTCTGAAACTCCAATTCCAGGAGAGCTCCAGTTCCAGGGGAATCCGACACCCTCTTCTGACCTCCGCGGCATTGCACGACACAGGTGCACAAACCTGCATGCAGACAGTACATTCATACATATACGAAAATTTTTTTAAAAATTAAAAAAATAATGAAAACAAATCTCTAACCTAGGCGTGGTGGCACACGCCTGTAATCCCAGCACTCAGGAGGCAGAGGCAGGCAGATCTCTGTGAGTTCAAGGTCAGCCTGGTCTACATAGAGCGTGTTCCAGGCCAGCTGGGACTAAAGGGAGACCCCGTCTCAAAAAAATCAAAACATAAATAAATAAATAAATAAATAAATAAATAAGTAAATCTTTAAAAATTAGTGTTGATTCCTTTCAGGGCATTCAGTCCCCCAGCGCCTGTGCTCTGCCTCTCCAGCCTCTCGTGCCCATCGAACATACCAAAGGCTGCTGCTCTTCCTTTCCTTCTTGGACACACCCCCAGGTTATTATTATCGCATGCTCCCTGTGCCTAGTTCATTCCATATCCTCAGAGAGCCTTTCCTGGCCATCACCTATCTCCCAATCAGTGGCCTCTCCTCTTGCCCTCCTGTGGTTTCTTATAACTCTTATTCCCCAGACAGAAGACACGTTTGCAGTGTTTGGTCCTTGTCCATCTTTCCCTCTGGAATATAAGTTCTAGTAATACAAAGAACTGATTTTGCTCATCTCCGGATCCTCGGCATCAGAAATAGAGGACAGCACAAATATTTGTTGAGAGAATGATCAATCCCCTGTGTACAGCAATCCAGTGGCTTCCCATGGATCTTAAGAAAAGCAACCTTCAGCCGGGCATGGTGGCGGCGCACACCTTTAATCCTAGCACTTGGGAGGCAGAGGCAGGTGGATCTTTGTGAGTTCAAGGCCAGCCTGGTCTACAGAGTGAGTTCCAGGACAGCTGGGGCTAATAGGGAGACCCTGTCTCGAAAAGACAAAAAAATTAAAAGGATTAAGATTGGAACTGGGGCCAGCAGCATGCCCTGAAGCTCCCTCCCAAGGCCACAGGGCAAGAGTCTGAGCCTTTGATGGGGCTCGAGAGATGGCTGAGCAGTTTAAGAGCAAGTACTGCTCTTGCAGAGGATCCAAGGTCAGTTCCCAGCCCCTTGTCAGCCAGCCCAGCTAGCTCACAGCTGCCTGGAACTCCAATGCCTGGGGCTGCAGTGCCCCCCTCTGGCCTCCAGGGCTTTAATAAAAACCTCTTGAAGTTTTTACTCTTCACATTAGACCAATATTAAAAATAATTTTACTAAACCTTACTGTTGAATATTTAGGTTTATTCTATTAATAATTTATGAATAAGTTCTGTGTATTTTTTCTCCTGAGCTTGGTGAAGAAATATGAAAATATTTATAGCTGTGTTTTCCTGAAGGGAGAATAAGTTTATGAAGTCATCAGTGATTGTTCCAAGTGTGTTCTTATGTCTCTGCAGATTTGAGTCTTACACCATTTCATAGGATGTCTTTTATCAATAAATATGAAATAATTTATGATTTCAGTGTGTGTGTGTGTGTGGGTATGCATGTATGCATGTGTGTGCGTGCATGTGTGTGTGCGTGCATATTGGCTTCTTGGTGAGATAAGCATTTGTCTCTGAGTCCATTGAATATACATCTGAGGAAATGCCAGTGTACAGTGGAGAAGTGGTAGGAATCTGGTTCTGGTCTTTGAGCTAATCCTTACATTTCTGTTCCAGGCACCATCATGACTCCAAGCGGAGGAGATCAGATGATTTTAGGCCCCAGAATTACCACCAGCAGGATTTCCGACGAATGTCTGATCACCGACCTCCTATGGGTTACCATGGCCAGGGACCCTCAGACCATTACCGCTCTTTCCACACAGACAAACTGGGGGAATATAAGCAGCCCTTGCCCCCGTTGCACACTGCAGTCTCAGATCCTCGCTCTCCCCCTTCTCAGAAATCTCCCCATGATTCCAAGTCACCCTTGGATCACAGATCTCCTTTGGAGAGATCACTAGAACAGAAAAACAACCCAGATTACAACTGGAATGTTCGGAAAACATAAAGAACAGCCCTGCAAGGGGAGAGCGTGCAGGGGTCATCAAGCACTTGGACATGTTTGGTCTGGTCTAGCAGTGGCTGGTGGTCTAGGCCGGTGAGTGTGGATTTGCTGCTGCCAGCTCAGCAGCTGAAGGAGCACTTCAAGGAGTGGGAGGCCTTCATTGGCTGCTTTGATTCGGTCTCCACTCCTGCACTTTGGCACCCCATCCCATCCCAGCCTGTTCTGGCCTCCTGCCTCCATGGGTGCTAGGAGGTGACTTTGTGTACCAGCTTCATTGGGCTGCTTCTCCTGTGAAGGAATCGGATCTCGAGAGTCTTGAATGTGTTATTCAGCATGAGTGGTTAGGCCAAGAAACTGGTGCATGAAGTCTGCCGAGACCTGCTGGACAGTGTGTGATTGGTTTGCTGACATGATGGATGCTGCTGATGGGGAGTGGGAACAAGAGGAGGATCTCACATTGTAGGACCTGAAGGGGGAGCAGGTGTACCCCTCAGATGTGTACTGGGGAGAAATGATATGTTTGGTCTCATGTGAAGCTTACAGGATGGGAGTAGGGTAGGAATAAAGAGGCAGGGAAGGAACTCCCACCGTGGCCTCCTCTTTGCCAACACTACTTTTCCCGCACTATCTTTGTACATTTCAAAGATTTGGTCTTCTGGGTGGAGCCCCTTTCCCCTCTGTGTCAGGGAAAGTTGGGTCCCTCTGGCTGACTTTAGAATACTGTGACTTGGGCAACATTGATGTCAGCGTGGGTCTTACTTGACTGGGAGTGGGCTGAGTGGGTTTAGGGTTGGGTTTGGGGGGTACTGTGGCCAGGAGACAGGAATCCCTGGTGGCTTTTTGATTCCTGTGGTGAGAAGGGAAGGGAAGCAGAGGGGTGGCCTGGCCTACTGGTGAGACAGCAGCCCAGCCGTGGGTGCTCACACAGGTTGGGAGTGGGTTTCCTGATGTGGGCTTTGGTAGTGCCGGCAAGCATGGGAGCTTCAGGATTGGAGTAGATCAGTGTCTACAGCTGCATCTTGGTTCTTTTTCACAGCTTAAAGAGGCAGATTCTACAGAATCATATACCTGACATTCATGGGGTAGTCAGGTGAAAATAGTTACCTGACATGATCACATTTCCACTGCTAGTTGGAGATCATTAGAACGGAGCCCCATTTGTTTCAGAATAAGATCTGTAAAGCATAAACCCAAGATAATTTTAAATGAAAATCAGAAGCCTCCGCAGCTGGGGTGGCCAAACTATAGATGGCAGGAGTCAGATGGAGTCAGGCTGGGGAGCTAAGAGGGTTTGTCGGTAACTGGGCTCTTCTCAGTGTACTGATTCAGGGCCTTTGCTTTTATTCACTTTCATTGTAGCTTGCCAGTATTGTTAGAGTACCCAAAGCCTTTATAGATAACAGAAAATCTGACTTGAACATACAGTATGGTATGCCTCTAAGTGTCCAGGCTTGTTTAGAGTTGATAAAAACCTTGTGATACGTATATGCAAGATTCAGCTCTCGTAAGTCACTTGTGTGGTCTTCTCCTGGGCAGTACTATTAATGACTTTCCTAAAACATGTTTGATTGTATCCCTGAGTGAAACAGATCTGTCCATGCATGGCTGTGGTGGGCCATCGCTTCTGCTGCCTGGAGCATCTCGGGCCTGTCTGGTGCTGAGTCAGTGCCTGCAGCTTGTGCTAGAAGCTCAACAGACCATCATCTTTGTAACTGCTCATAGCACCTGGCTATGTATGCACATGCCCTGCANGAAGGAAGGAAGGAAGGAAGGAAGGAAGGAAGGAAGGAAGGAAGGAAGGATAATGACCTGAGCTCCATCCCTGGATCCATGGTAGAAGGAGAAAACCGAAAAGCTGTCCTCTTACCTTCCACACATTTCCATATGCATGCCATGACCCATGTGCACCCACACTAACATACACAGCATACACGTACACTAAACATATACAGCATACACAATAAGAATAAATAAAAGTATGGGGCTGGAGAGATGGCTCCGCGGTTAAGAGCACCGACTGCTCTTGCAGAGGACTGACCTGGGTTCAATTCCCAGCACCCACATGGCCGCTAAGAACCATCTGTAACTCCAGTTACAGGGGAATCCAGTACCCTTTTCCAACCTCCGCAGCACTGCACAACACAGGTGCACCTACTTACATGCAGATAGTACACTCATACGCATAAAATAATAAATAAAAAAAAATTTTTAAAGAATTAAAAAATATTTATGAAATTATGCTACAATAAACTTGATAGAAACTGCAAACATATATAAGGATTTTTATTGCTATTTATCTTTTAATTGTGTATATATGTATTTGACTATGTGTGGGTTTCTGCATGTGAGTGCACTGTTGGAGTTACAGGCTCCTGTGAGCAACTGGACATGGGTGCTGGGACCTAAACTCGGGTCCTCTGGAAGGACAGTATGCTGTTGTTGTTTTTTGTTTGTTTGTTTTGTTTTTAACCATTAAGGTGTCTCTCCAGCCCAGTATAGAATTTTTATTGCAGGGCTGGAGAGATGGCCTAGCGGTTAAGAGCGCCGACTGCTCTTGCAGAGGATCTGGGTTCGATCCCCAACGCCCACATGGTGGCTGAAAACCGTCTTTAACTCCAGTTCCAGGGGAATCCAACACCCTCTTCTGACCTCCGCGGCATAGCATGACACAGGTGAACAAACCTACACACAGATGGTACATTCATACACATACGAAAATAAAAAAAAAGAATTTTTATTGCACACCAGGTGTAGTGGCGCACAGCTTTAACCCCAGCACTTGGGAGGCAGAGGCAGGTGGATCGCTGTGAGTTCAAGGCCAGCCTGGTCTACAGAGTGAGTTCCAGGACAGCTGAGGCTACAGGGAGACCCTGTCTCAAAAAGAACAAAAAAAAAAAAAAAGGAATTTTTATTGCAACATTACTTTAGTATAAAAAGGGGGGGAATGTTTTAAGCAGGTGTGTTTTCACTCTAGGTGGTCCCGTGTCATTAAACAGCACCTTGCAAGTGGAGGTGCAGTTGACGCTGGTGATACTTCTCTGATGGCCCCTTGACCCTCCCCAGGACCTACCCTTTTTCTTTTTGGTGGCCCTGGTGGCTGGAGCCTGCATGTGGCAGGCCAGAAGTATTGGAAGCCTACTGTCATCCAGGCATCCCCCAGCCAACACCCCATGGCAGTGAGTCGATGTCCAGGCTCTTGTCACAAGAGGGTTAACGGTGAGTGGGTGTGCTATACTGCCTCCAGTCCCCAGAAGGGTGGGACCTCAGTTCCCCTTAGTGCTACCGTGCTCCGTGGTGCTCCCTTGACTTCCTTTCCTTCTCAGTCTCCTTCACCTGTTCTCTGACCAGTATTGTCTGCCTCTCCTATGCAGACTGTTTTGACTTCTGAGTTTGGGGAGCTCCAGTTAAACCCCACCCACAAAGACGGGGAGAGACGGTGGGCAGTGGCTCTTCTGCAAGCTCCTGTCATTCTTGGTAAGGCTGAGTGCCCACTGTGCACAACCAGGTGTCGATGACTAAGAGGATGCAAAAAATAGAAAGTGGGGGATGCTAATGATGACCACGGCTTTTGCAAGTTCTGAAGCGTGGTGGGGTATTAACAGGGATGGAGCAAACAGTGAATGTGAATAAGCTCATTAAACACACTCAAAACATCTTCTACTTTTACATAGAGGGCATGCATGCATGTGTACTTAATGCATGCCAAACATGCTAAGTGTAGGGGTGCTGTCCTCATCTGTGGTTGTGTCTCCTCTGGAGACATCTGGCCCTGTTTGGAGATAGTGCTAGTTGTCAGAACTGGGGAGGACTGGGGTGTGCCTGGGTCTTGTGGGTAGAACCTAAGGATGCTGTTCAACATACCGCCATGCTCAGGGCCAGTGATCCAACAGTGAACTGGTGCAAAAGTCAGAAGCTGGGGTTTGAGAGACTCAGGATACCCTGGTTGAGGAGCAGTGCCCAACAGGAGTATTGCTGAATGAATGAATGAATGAATGAATGAATGAATGAGTGAACAAGAGACAGTGATGGGCCTGGACTGGCTGGAGAAGAGCTCCTGTATGTTTGACCGCTGTGTACCACGGAGTTTGCGGTGCTAGTCTTTGCAAGTGAATGTGTTCTGCCCGCGGGAGGCAGGAGTCCATCCAAACCGGGCTTCAGGCTCCTCCAGCTAGATTTCCGCCTCCTTCAACTTGGGAGGTCCTCTGCACAGTCCGCAGTTCTGCCAGGAATAACGCAGTTCCTGCTAGTGGGCGTGGAACTTTGCATGGAGTTTGAATAGTGCTGGGAGGGTGGAGAGAAAACCGCTGAGCTGACAACCGGCATGGGGAAGGCCAGAGACCCTGTGTGTGGGAGGGGCCTGTAGAGAGGGAGGGACTGAAGTGGGTGGAGAAACCGACCCCATCAGAAAGCTGGAGGCAAGTGCTAGAACTGTGTGAGTGAACGAGGTTCCTCCTAGCAGGCTGAGTCTTTGAAGTGTGGGGTCAAATCTTCTAGCCCACCCCATGCAGGCTCCAGCCACCAGGGCCAGCTGGAAGAGAAAGGTAGGTCCTGGGGAAGGCGGGGGTGGGGGGGTGGGGGTGGGAATGGGGGGATAGAGACATAACGTTAGCATCAACTGCAACTTGGTTTGCAAGCTGAGGTCTCATGACAAAGGATCACCTAAGAGCAGAAATTGGTAGCTGAAGTGCAGGGTTCTGGAATGGGACCTATAGGACTAGAATCCCAGAGATTATAAATTTAGAGGCCGGTGGTGTACTACAGGGTAGAGTGCTGGACTAGCATGAGCGAGGCTCTGGGTTCTATCCTCAGCAACGCACACACATCTTTGAGATCAAAATCCCAGTTCCCCATAGCACTTTCAGGATTCAGAACCACTGAGGTTGGATTACAAATCTCGAGGCCAACCAGGATCCTTCATTTGGCTGCACTATAATCCTTGGCGGGAGAGCAGAAAGTGAGATTACAAATCCTTCTGGGGGCGGCAGGATGGCTCAGAGGGTAAAGGTGCTTGCCACCAAGCCTGACCACGTGAGGTCGATCGGAACCCACACAGTGGAAGGGGAAAATTGGCTCCCCCCAAGTTGTCTTCGGACCTCTACGCACGCGCTGTGGCGCTTGCACCCACACACATACACACCATAAATAAGTAAATGAACATGAAACAAAAGCGACATCCTTTGGGGACCAGATGAGGCTTTGGGGAGGAGGGGACCAGATATTAGGTCTCTTGGATAGAGGTTTCGAATCCCTGGGAGTAGAGTTCAGAAACTTTTGCACCGGGTTAGAACATCTCAGTCGAGGTTTAAATGCCTTAGTGGAAATGTTGGGATATTGGGAGCCGGGGGTGAGGGTGGGCGTTGGGAATCTTTGGCGGATGGGTTAAACTTTGGGGAAATGATACCGCCCTTCAGGGACTGATTAGGGGACAGGGTCGGCGTCTAGGGTAGGGGGTGGGGTTAGGCTCTTAGGGGGCGGTCTCAGGGCACTTTGGGGCGGAGTTTGCATCTCTCTGGGAGAGGCTGAGACGCCCAGATGGCCTGGGAGCCTCCAGGTCGCTGCCTCCAGCCTGAGCGCGCAGTCACCGCTCCGAGGCGGGTGGGACATTCGCAGAGCCCCTCGGAGGCGCGGCCCGAGCCTCTCGGAGGCCGCTGCAGCCCCTGTTGCCGGCGAACCGGCGTCGCTTCTTTCGGGGCAGGTCGCCCCGGGCGGCCGGGAGCCGCGGAGCTGGGGGGCCGCTCGAGCTGCGAGGATCCGGGCTGCCCGCGAGGCGAGGAGCGGGCGCCCAGGTGAGTGCCCGGGGATGGACCCGGGGAGCGCGCGGGACCTGGGCGCGGGGGACCCGGGGCCTGGACTGAGCTGCAGCCGGGAGACCGGGACCGATGGGAGCAACAGGTGGGTGGTGGGATGGGGCGTCGAGGGCACACGGAAGGCACCCAGGTAGCCAGATGGGGCGAACCGTCGCCGTCGGGCTGCGACCCTGGGATAGCCCCAGAAGGCGGAAGCTCAGGCTGCGGAGTGACCGTGCTGAGCAGACGGTTCGGCTGTCTAGGTTCCCCTTCTGTGCACACACACACACACACACACACACACACACACACACACACACGAAGAAGCAGAAGCAGGAGAGGAGGGAAAGGCCCACATAGTTCCCAGAGTGGGTGGTGCGTCGCGGGTCACGACGGGTTGTCATCTGGCTTGATGGCCAGTGGAGCCGCTGGGCGCAGACCTGACAAGCCCGCCACACCCAGGTCCGGCTGCAGCTGTGTGGTTGATTTCCCTGCTTCATCTCCTCCTCTGCCCTCCTGGCTAACAGGCCTGGGTCAGGCTCCAGAACTCTTACACAAGGACCATAGACCATCAGCTGCTCATTTCCCTGTTTGAGACCCTGGGCAAGTCACTCTCCCTCCCTCTGAATTCCAGCTTCCTCATCTGTAAAATGGGGCTATTTTGAGTCTTCTCTTGAGGTTTCGTGGTCCAGGGAAGGGACTTTCCGGGGAAAGCGCTGGATGTTGGACAGCGGAGTTGGCTTTTCTGGGCCCTGTTCATAGCTGTGCGATGAGAGCACTCATAATACAGGCTGAATGCACCCTATCTAAATTGCTTAACATCAGAGGTAGTTTGGATTTCAGATTGTCATGGAATTCTGGATATTGGCAAATGAACAATAAGGTATTTGGGGGATACCCAAGTCTAAACAGGAACTTTATGAATGTTTTATGTATTCCGTATGTGTGTATACCTGTTGGTGTGATCCTGGACGCATGTGGAGGCCAAACTCCTCTGTTGTTCTTCAGGCAAAGCCACCTCGTTTTTTGAGACAAAGTCTTTCACTGGCCTGGGGCTTGTGAGCAGGTTAAGCTGATTGATCAGTGTGTGTGTGTGTGTGTGTGTGTGTGTGTGTGAGAGAGAGAGAGAGAGAGAGAGAGAGAGAGAGAGAGAGAGAGAGAGAGATCCACCTGTTTCCATCCGTCTCCATCTCCTCCCCAGCACTGGGATTGGCACTGCAATGCACAGCTTGGGCCCTCGAGATCTAGCATAGGCCCTTACATTTGTTTTGTTGTTGTTGTTGTTGTTTGGGGTTTTTTGTCCTTTTTTCTAAATTTCATTTTTTAAATTGTTTTAGTTTAATTTTATTTATTTCTGTATGTGTATGAATGTACTGTCTGCATGCAGGTCTGTGCACCTGTGTCGTGCAATGCCGCGGAGGTCAGAAGAGGGCGTCGGATTCCCCTGGAACTGGAGTTCTGGAATTGGAGTTTCAGACTGTTCTTGGCCGCCGTGTGGGTGCTGGGGATCGAACCCGGGTCCTCTGCAAGAGCAGTCGGCGCTCTTAACCGCTAGTCCATCTCTCCAGCCCCTAAATTTCATTTTTTAACAATAAGTAATAAGTTATGAGTACAAGCATCCTTCATGTAAAACCAATTTGCAAGCAGTTGTGCCTAAACCCACACAGCCCAAAGCTCCCACCATCCAGCTGGAGGGGCTTGTATGTACAATCATGTTGATCAAATAAGTGTCCAGTCTATATTGCTGTAGTTTCACCATTCACCCCAATCGCAGCCCTTACATTCTACCATGGCCCCTCTTCTGCACGTTGTTCCCTAGGCTTAGAAAAGGGGCACAGGTGGATGAGAAGCAAAGCAGTCTACTTTCTCTGGAGCTGTCGTTTTGGACTCTGATCAGTTCTGGCTGTTTCCTTTCATGGGCTGACAGTTTGTTCAGGAATAACCTTTCAATCCTACTAATGAAGCACAAGCAATTAGATATATAGGTATTTAAACAGTGCTAATTATTATGGTAGGTTACTTTGGTATAGACACAGATGTTTGGATGGTATGCTAATTCATGAATTATATTTTTTCTATAAAAGATGACAAGGTCTTACTGTGGCTTATAACATCTCCTAACCACTGGAGGATGTAAGCTTGTGGCATCAGCCGTGAATTATTCCTCCAAGGAGAGAGCTAATAGCCAATTAGATTTGGGATATGCAGACATGTGGCTGCCACTATTGCACAGTATTTCCAGGCAGGTGAGGTGTAGCTGATACTGACGGAGGAGTCTTGCTTGACTCAAGGAGACCAATATTTGCCTTATTGGTTTAGTGGCCTTTGGTAATACTAGGCCCTTACATTTGTAAGGCAAGCACTTTGTCAGCTGAGCTATCTCCCCAGCCCATGATTTATAAACATTTTATACACATATTCTACACATGCAGTGCAGTGTTTTTATTTTATTTTTGAAATTTATTTATTTTCATGTGTATGAGTGTTTTGCCCTTGTGTATGTAAGTGTGTACATGCCTGCAATGTCCATGGAGGCCAAAAGAGGCGGTCAGATCCCCTGGAACTGGAGTATACAGATGGTTGTTAGCTGCCATGTAGGTGCTGAGAATGGAACCCGGGTCCTCTGTAAGAGCAGTCAGTGCTCCTAACTGCTAAGCCATCTCTCCAGCCCAACAATGCAGTATTTCTACTGCACCTACAATTTGCTTTGACCTTGTCCTATGAGGTCAAGAGTGGACTTTTCCACTTGTAGTGTCCTATCACTGTTCAGAAATTCTCAGATTTTGGAGCATTGCAGATTTGCATTTTGGAATGTTCCTTCACATTTAAAGATTAAGAACTGAAGGAAAGGAAAGCTCTCAGAGTACCGATTGACAGGTGCACTCACCACAGTTACAGCTCAGCCCAGAAGTTCTCAGACTTCTACTTACCAGCCTCACCTGGAAAGCATGTTGCTAGAGTGACTTATCCCGAAGGGAGCAAGTTCAGGACACTGAGTATTGGCAATCTCAGGGCTGCTGATGCTGCCCGGGAACCCTGCTTCGCCAACCATTGGCCAAGCCTAGGGAAGATAAAGGCCTCAGAAAAGAGCTGTTTCTTTATCCAGTGGTCTTTTCCCTACATTCCTCTTGTGGGGAAAGAAGGGTGGTGCTTAGGGGGAAATAGGCTAAGTGTCTCAGGTATTCAGCACTCAGAGTTAACTGAAGTCAGTATTTTGTCATCTCTGCTTCCTAAAAATAAAATTACTAACCATAACATAAAAAATGAAATTTAGATATGCACACCTTTAATTCCAGCACTCTAGAAGCAGAGGTAGGCAGATCTCCGTAAGGTCCTGGTCTACATAGCAAGATCCAGGCCAGCTGGGGTTATAGGGAGACCCTGTCTCAAAACATTGAAATCTCTCCTTGGATCTGTCAGCAGGAGAAACCCCTATCACAAATTATAGTCCTTCTAGTCTATATATATTTTATTGGATATATGTGTACATAAGAAATACCGCCGGGCGTGGTGGCGCATGCCTTTGGTCCTAGCACTTGGGAGGCAGAGGCAGGCAGATCTTTGTGAGTTCAAGGCCAGCCTGGTATACAGGGTGAGTTCCAGGACAGCCGGGGCTACAGGGAGACCCTGTCTCGAGAAGACCAAAAAAAAAAAAAAAAAGAAATACCACCGGGGCGGGGGGGCCTGGAGAGATGGCCTAGTGGTTAAGAGCGCCGACTGCTCTTGTAGAGGACCCAGGTTCAATCCCCAGCACCCACATGGTGGCTGAGAATCGTCTTTAACTCCAGTTCCAAGGGAATCCGACACTCTCTTCTGACCTCCACGGCATTGCATGACATGGGTGCACAAACCTACATGCAGACAGTACATTCATACATATATGAAAAAAAAAAAAAAGAAATAACACTGGGCATGGTGGCACATGCCTTTAATCCCAGCACTCAGGAGGCAGAGGCAGGTGGATCTCTGTGAGTTCAAGGCCAGCCTGGTGTACATATCAAGCTCCAGGACAGCTGGGACTAAAGAGGGACCCTGTCTAAAAAAGACCAAAAAAAAAAAAAAAAAAGCCCACTTCCCCCCAAAAGAGAATAGAAAATAAAAAAAATCGTTTGAAAATATTCTCTGTGCAAAGCTGAGTATGGTAGTGGCCACCTGGAGGCAAGAGGATTAGGAGTTCAAAGTCATCCTTGGTTATGTAGCAAACAAAACAAAGTAAACAATCTACAGCAGTTCAACTCGATCAGCAAGAGATGCTTTCTAAGACCCCAAGAGGTGCCTGGCACTGTAGATAATGCTGAACCTCGTGAACACATCACTTTACAGCTTTTCTTTGGTGAATCTAAATTGACAGCATTGGGGCTAGAGAGATGGCTCAGTGGTTAAGAGCGCCGGCTGCTCTTGCAGAGGACCCAGGTTCAATTCCCAGCACCCACATGGTGGCTAAGAACTGTCTTTAAGCTGGGTGATGCACACCTTTATCCCAGCACTCAGGAAGATAGAGGCAGGTGGATCTCTGTGAGTTCAAGGACAGCCTGGTCTACAGGGTGAGTTCTAGGCCAGCTGGGGCTATAGGAAGACTCTGTCTCAAAAAAAACAAAAGTTACTTTAACACAATCACAGTGACTAAGGAGAGAGCAGTGCATACTACTCAGTGGATCTACTAAACAGATGATTCTGTCTTGGGTGGGCCAGGTGAATACTGTGAGGTTTCATCAGGCAACACAGAAAGGCACGCAGTTTAAAAGTTAGGATTGCTTGTTTCGGGGATTTCCCATGTAATAGTTTCGGGCTGTGAATATCTGCAGAGCTAAACCTCTGAATGGAAGTGTGGGGACTCTGCTGTACATGAGTGCTAATCTAATCTGGAAATCTTTGGGGGAAATTTTGATTGACCTCGCTTGTCATCTAATTAGATGTCCTCCCCGGATGAGACTAGAACTGGGAGTCCAGTTCCTTCCTGCTCACCCTACACTAGGGGTCTAGTTTATTCCTGCCCACTCTACACTAGGGGTCTAGTTCATTTCTGCCCACTCTACACTAGGGGTCTAGTTCATTCCTGCCCACTCTACACTAGGGGTCTAGTTCATTTCTGCCCACTTTACACTAGGGGTCTAGTTCCTTCCTGCTCACCCTACAGTAGGGGTCTAGTTCATTCCTGCTCACCCTACACTAGGGGTCTAGTTCCTTCCTGCCCACTCTTCACTAGGGGTCTAGTTCATTCCTGCCCACTCTACACTAGGGGTCTAGTTCCTTCCTGCCCACTCTACACTAGGGGTCTAGTTCCTTCCTGCCCACTCTACACTAGGGGTCTAGTTCGTTCCTGCCCACTCTACACTAGGGGTCTAGTTCGTTCCTGCCCACTCTACACTAGGGGTCTAGTTCGTTCCTGCCCACTCTACACTAGGGGTCTAGTTCCTTCCTGCCCACTCTACACTAGGGATCTACTTCGTCCTCCTCTCTGCAGTGGGGTTGTCCTGGCTGGTGGCCACCCTATATTTCTTTCATTTTCCCTTTGACATACAATCAGGTTGCCCCACCCCCCAGATGTTCACTATAACAAATAACCCTGCTTGGACTATCCTGGGTTTGTGGCCTTGGGCACATGTGCATGTGTTTCTTGAGGAAAGCACTGAGAGGTTGGATGGCTCTTCAGATGGCACTATCACCTGTCCCTTCTTGTAGGAGGAGTACAGAGGCATTGAAGGTCACCTAGTGTATTAGGTTCTCTAAAGAAACAGAAGCAACAGGATGAATATATAGCTATATACAATTTATTGATCTGCTCACGTGACAGAGTTCAAGGAGTCCAACAGTAGCCGTGCTGTACTGGAGAGGCTGAGAATCCAGGGAACTACTCAGTCTGCAAGGCTGGATGTCTCAGTAGTCCCAATCTGGTGCTGTAGGCCCAATGGATTCCAGGAGATCTGCCAGTCTTAGTACACGCTGGGATCCAAAGGGTTGATTACAGCAGCAAGACAAACGCACCAGTGAGAGAGGCAAGCTGCAGGAAAGAAGGGACCAGCTCCCTCTGCCATGGCCTTTAAACTGCTTGCCAGCAGAAAGTTATGCCCACATTTGGGGTGGGCCATCTGGGTTGAGGTGGTCCAATCTGAAGATCCTTTTCTCTTATTTGTTCCTTAGTCCAGTCAAGTTGACACCCAGGATTAACCATCACACCTAGGGAGTCTGGAGGAAAGAGTCTTCTCTGTGGTCCTCCAGCTCTCTCTAGACCATGACTGTTCTTCCAGGCCATGTGCTTTCTCCTGTCACAAGCTTCATTCACCCTGTTCACTGTGGCTGGTGCTTAGTAGGTCTGCACAAAATGGAAGCATAAATTTTGTTATTGCAAGCATCTTAGTGTATTTTATATTTTCTTCGATACACCTTTCTCTTAACAAAAACATAGCCCATAAATAATGCTGTGTGCAGTTTTTAATCCTACGTATGTGCTTAGCATTACTTTTAAACATTTTTTTGCATGTCATTTAAATGTCCTTGAATTGTTAAATGACTGGATAATATTCCAATTTCGCATGCATGGTTTGTTTAACCTTTCTAGACTAATATTTACATGGTTTGTAATTTTCCGATATTTTAGATTGGTATATTAGTTCTTTTCCCATAGCTGCCTTATTTTGGTTCACAGTTTGAGGGTACAGACCATCACAATGGAGCAGGCATGTCAGGACAAGTGGCTCTAGCTGCAGTGGTAAGAGTTTAAGCAACTGGTCACACTGTGCCCGCAGTCAGGAAGCAGAGAGAGATGAACACTGACTGTGCTCCTTCTCTCCTTTTATTCAGTGGAGGACCCAGCCTGTGGCATTCTACGGTCGACATTCAGGGTGGGTCTTCTCCCCTTAGCTGAAGCTCTCTGGAACACCCTCATAGACATGCCCAGAGGTGTCACTGGGCAACCCCCTTCTCTCTGAATGTCAATCTCCTCAGCTAGAAATCGGCATAAAGATGATACTACCTGTGATGCCCACAGTAACACACATAAACACAAACATACACACACACACACACACTATCCCATAATTTCAATGACTATATGGGCCTTAATATGAAAACTCATATTAAGAAGCAGACCCTGAAGGAACTTTCAACTGCAGATAATTTACTTGGGAGCTGATTCTCAGAACCCTGGTGGAGGAATGGGAAGAGAAGGCAGTTTCCGCTGTGGGTCCTAGAGCGCCATCACACAGGCCATCTAGATGCCAACACAGGGCACTGTCCAGAGATGGGAGAACTTGGATGTTGCCTGCTTGCTTTTCAGGCGTTGATTGAAAGCTGTGCCTGGGGGCATGACGGTTTGCCAGGCTTTCAGGCAGAGCAGTTACCCATAGACACAGAGAAGTCTCTACCGCACAGAGACACCGACAGCTGGAAGTCCAGCCAAAATTCTCCAAAATAGCGAAGTGCTGGGGGTGGGGACAACTGTCCCTCTGCCACCAGAGACCTGAGTAGCACTTGAAGGCTCCCACCAGAAGAGGCATCAGAGCCTGGGAAACAGGCACAGTCAGGGATTGTTTTACTTTACATTTATTTATTTGTTTGTTTGTTTATTTAATATGGGAGCATGTTTATGCCATGGTATGGATGTGGAGCTCAGAAAACAACTGATGGGAGTCAGTTCTCTCCTTCCGCCATGTGGGTCCCAGAAAGTGAACTCAGATTGTCAGGTTTACCATTGAGCCATCTCACCAGCCTAAGAGATGGGGTCTGAGATGGGAGTTCCTGTCCTAGCCAAGTTCATTTAGGAAGACATTTCTGAGAAGTTGAGCTCTTTGAAAGAAACTTGTTGAAGTGAAGGAGGCTTTCAAGGTAAAGAACATTCTAGAAAGCAGCAGTGCTATGGGCCTGAGGTAGAAGTGTTTGGTGAGTTGAAGAACATCAAGGAGGGTGATAGGGAATGAGAGTGAGCAGGCAGGAGCTAGGTCTGTAAGACCCGGAGTCTCCCTGGATGAGGCTTTGATACAAGTGACATGGGTACCCTAAGCTTTCTGAACAGAGGATGGATGTGGCCTGGCCTACATTTTTAAAAATTATTTATTTTTTATTGTTATTAACTTTTTCATACATTATACATCATTTCTCAATCCAATTTAGACTCATTTCCCTTTCCATGCTCCCCCACCAGAGTTCATGCACTCTGCCATACATGTCCTGCATCTTTTTCTGAGTCTTTCCAAATTTTTTTTCAAAGCAGAGGATTATTGTTTTGGGGAGAACACTGTTTCAGAAGGGTTTTTTTTTGCCCCAGTTCTTTTGTTGTTGTTGTTCCCTCCAACTTGTATTGCTTCAGCATATGCATATATATATATATATATACATATATACATACACACGTGTCTCACCTATACTAAAATTGTCATCTGAGAACAAACTATGTTATTTCCAAATCATATTTCAGTATTCACATTTTTCCATTTTGATTTTATATTACTCTATTTTTTAAATTTATTTCTGTACGTGTATGAATGTACTGTCTGCATGCAAGTTAATGTTATGAGTGTACTGTCTGCATGTAGGTTGGTGTACCCATGTTGTGCAATGCTGCAGAGGTCAGAAGAGGGGGGTTGGATTCCCCAGGAACTGGAATTAAGGATGGTTCTTAGCCACCATGTGGGTGCTGGGAATCGAACCCGGGTCCTCTGCAATAGCAGTTGGCGCTCTTAACTGCTGAGCCATCTCTCCAGCCCTGATTTTATATTACTCTTAGATATTCATACATACCCTCCACCCATATACCAAAATTCAAAAGGCTGAAAATAAATGGTAGGTTAATTCTAGAACCTGTTAAGGGATTCACAATATAAGAGCACAGTTGTTTTCAGATCATGAGGAATATAACATTAATGTTGCTCAGTTTGCCTTACAACTAGGTACTTGGCACTAACATCCCACAGATGAGGGATACCATTCATCGTTTGTTTTTCAGGGACTGTGTTACTTCACTCAATGTAATATCTTCTAGTTCCATTCATTTACCTGCAAATTTCATGACATCATCTTTCTTTTTTTTTAATTTTATTTATTTTGTATGTGTATGAATGTACTGTCTGCATGTAGGTCTGTGCACCCGTGTCATGCAATGCCTCGGAGGTCAGAAGAGGGCGTCAGATTCCCTTGGAACTGGAGTTACAGACGGTTCTCAGCCCACATGTGGGTGCTGGGGATCGAGCCCAGGTTATCTGCAAGAGCAGTCAGCGCTCTTAACCACTAGGCCATCTCTCTGGCCCGATGTCGTCTTTCTTTACTGCTGCTTAGAATTCCATTGTGTAGATATACCGCATTTTCTTTATCCACTCATCAGTTGTTTATTTATTGTGTGTATGTTTGTGTCCACGTGTGCACCTGTGTGCTCGCACATGCGTGTAGATGGCAGTAAGAGGACAACTTTCGAGAGCTGATTCTCTCCTTCTGTCATGGTGGTCCAGGAGATTGAGTCAGGTTGTCAGACTTGCACAGTACGTGCTTTTACCCTTTGAGCCCTTTCATCAGCCATATTTTTCTTAATTGATTTGCTTATTTTAATTGTGCATGTGTGTGGTGTATGCCTACATGTGACTAGGTATGCATGTGAACCCATACACAGGCACAGAGGCCAGAGAAGGACAGCATGTGTCCTGCTCTAGCATGCTCCACTGTATTCCCTTGAGGCAAAATCAGTCTCTTGTGGAACCTGAAGCCAAGCTGGTGGCTAGCAAGCCCCAATGGTCTTCTTGTCTCCCTCTCCCAAAGTACTGGGGTTATAGGTCCACACAGCCACACCCAGGTGCTGGGATTTGAACTCGGGTCCTCATGCTTGCACAGCAAGGGCAAGTGCTTTTAGCCGCTGAACCATCCCCTGAGCCCCTTCACCCAAGATTCCTTTGGAATTCATAAGAGCCAGAAAGGGAATTTAGACCCAGCTAATTTCAGACATTGTTCTGTACTTCCCAAGCTGCTGGCCTCAGGGTAGGGAAAATTATCCCAAGGAGACTGACAGGCACCCGGAGTCGGAGCTGACCAAGGGTAAGGTAGAAAAGGCTCAGAATGTAATTTACAGTTGAACAAGCCTTTGAAACTCAGGGCCAATTCTCCATCTTGGCCATACAAAGTCCTTCCTCCAGGAAGTGGGGGTCCCTCACCACAGATGATTGTGGACCCACTGTGTACCCTTTCTTGGCGTTTTATTCCACATGCACAAAGGTCTCAGCCCCACAGGCAGCTAAGGCTACAAAAGGGAGTGCGTGAAGACCCCCAAATAACAAGGGGCAAGTCATCTGGAGGTAGGGATGCTCCGCTAAGATGGCAGCTGGGGCACTTGAGGAGGCTCTGTGTCCCAGAAACTGCTTTAGGAGCCCCTGGTTGGAAAGACACCCCACCCCCATAGCTGAGCTGTTCCAAGAAGGGAAGGTTCCTCTAAATGGACAGTTGTGAGCCACAGGCCCGACAGTGGCGGTCGCCTCCCTGAGCTTCCTGTTCAAGTTCCTCATCACCTCCCCGTCTCGGCCAGCAGCCACTCTCCCATGGGCCTTTATTTTCTGAAGAATGGGTTCATAACTCTGGTTTGCCAACTTAGAGCCAAGTGGTGAGGCCTGTAGGTAGGAGATCATGGCACACACTCCTCTGCCCTATATGGAGAACCCGTCATGTGCCAGGCACTTTTTAGATTGGCATGGCTTTAGTACCATCAACTTAATGGGGTCCATATCCCCACCCTCATCTGTTCTGTGGGTCTCATATGTTTACTTATTTATTTTAATTAATTAATTAATTTGGAGACAAGGTCTTCCTGTAGCCTCCTCAGCTCAGGAAGATCAGCCTGGATCTCAATCCCTAGACAAGGCTGGCCTCAATCCCACAGAGATCTCCCCTGCCTCTGCCTCCCAAGTGCCAGGATTAAAGGCATGAGTCGCCATGCCTAGCCTTGGATCTCATATCTTAACTTCTCTCCTATCAAAATCTGCTATCAGATAAGTCTTTGGTAATCATCCTTGAGTGGGAATTGCATCCCCCTTGTAAAAAAAAAAATCTCCTGTGTGCTGGGCAGAATGCTTTGGTATAAAGGGAGCAGAAATCTAACTCAAATTGTCACAAACAGAAGAGGAGGTTTGGGGAAAGTCAACAAGATACCAAATCTCGAGCAGGCCGGATCTGGCCTTGGGATTGGGCTCTCTATATCTTGGCTCTGCCTGGCTGCTAAAAATATCTTTCCCAGGTGGAGGGCACAGGCTGACTCCTTGGTCAGGACTGAGCCACACCCAGTTTGGTTTCTATGGCTACAACTCTGATCTGATAGATTTGGGCACAGACCCATGCCTACACAGAATACAGGAGACTGGAGCCAAGGCTACCTTTGTCTGCACACTTAGACTGGGAAAGATCTCACAGAAGAAAACTGAGGTGCTCTTGCTACCAGGGGTGCCAGATGCTACGTAGGCAGAATCTAGCTGTCCCCTTCAGAGAGCTTCTCATTTTAATTGTAGAGAGGCCCAGAAAAAAAGTCGAGGCTTGCCTAAGGTCACAAGGTGAACTGAAGCAGAGGGGGAGCCAGACCCTAGATTGCACCATCCTGCCCCTAGCTTGGCAGACTTCTAATTCAGCACAGATACTTGCAGGGCACCATTCCTAGCCCATGGTTGCTCAGACAGGCCTGACCTCCCCTTGGCCTTGACGAGTCTGAGAGTCAGGGCAGGCAGCCTCTCTTTCGGAGTACCAGCAGAGCCAAGGAGTCTCAGGAGTGGGCAGGGCCTGAAGTGTCCCAGGCAGAGTAAGCAGTTCTGAGTCTGTGTGGGGGCTGGGAGCTACTTCTGCTCTCAGAACCCAGTTTTGAACATCATTAGACAAAAAATGTTCAGTTCTCACATCCTTTGTCTCAGTAGATTGGGTCAAGCCTGAGAAGAAAGTGCCTCCTAATTACAGGAAGGAAAACTGAAACCAGAGGAAGAGTAACTGGTCTAAGGTCACATAGCCAGTCAGTGGTAGAATCCCATCATGGAGACTCCCAAGTTCAGCCTTCATTCTGCTCCACTGGTGGGTCCCAAAATTTAGTGTGTCCTCAAAAGTGTTTCATAAGTTAGAAAGGGAAGGAATAGTACTAACTTCATCCATGAAGGTAGAATTACCTGTTACCAAAATTAGACAGACAGACACACACATATACACACACAGACACACAGGCACACACACATACACACACACACACACACACACACACACACACACACACACACACACACACACACACACACACACACACACACACACACACACACACACACACACACACACACACACACTGTGGACCAATTTCCCTGATAAGCATAGTATAAAAAAATCTCAATATAACTGCAAACCAAATTTAAGAACACATTAAGAAGATCATATACCAGAACCAAGATGGTTTCACTCCGGGGATGCAAGCATGGTTCAACATACAAAAATCAGTAAATGTGATACAGCACATAAAATCCACTCAGGGATAGAAACCACATGATTGTCTCGATGGATACAGAAAAGGCCTTTGGTAAAGTTCCACATCTCTTCATGATAAAAGCCCTGAAGAAATTAGGAATAGAAGGAACATTTCTTAACACAATAAGGTTATTATATATGACAGATCTATAGCTAACATTATACTAAGTGAAGAAAAACTGAAAGCATTTCCTCCAAAGTCAGGCATGAGAAAAGGGAGCCTACGTCTATACCCTTAGTTAGTATAGTGCTGACACCTTAGCTAGAGCAATAAGACAAGAAAAAGAAACAAAGGGGCTTCAAACAGGAAAGGAAGAGATGGATCATCCCTATTTACAGATGACAGGACTCTATTTTTTTCCTGCTTTGTTTCGTTTATCTCATTCTGTAGTACTAAGCTGATCTGAAACTCACTATGTAGTTCAGACTCTTAGTGCTGGGATTACAGGCATGGGCCACCATGCCCATCTCATGATCTTATGCTTGAAAGACTCTATAGATTCCACCAGAAAACTCTTCGATATGATAAACACATTTAGCAAAATAGAAGGATGCAAAATCAACATAAAACAATCAGTAGCTTTACTACAGCCCAATAATGAACTTGCTGAAAAAGAAAACAGGAAAAAGAATTCCATTCACAACAGTTTAAAAAATAACCAGGGGCTGGAGAGATGGCCTAGTGGTTAAGAGCGCCGACCGCTCTTACAGAGGACCCGGGTTCGATCCCCAGCACCCACATGGCGGCTGAGAACCAATTCCAGGAGAACTCCAGTTCCAGGGGAATCCGAGACCCTCTTCTGACCTCCGCGGCGTTGCACGACACGGGTGCACAGACTTGCATGCAGACAGTACATTCATACACATACGGAAATAAATAAAAAAATTAATAAAAAAAAAAT
>VZQC01003894.1:2911841-2980800 GCA_009823505.1 Rhizomys pruinosus
AAAAAAAAAAAAAGCTGGAGTCTCCACTGGAAACTAAGGCTGTACCTTTACCAATAGGCTTTTCTGACCTCTCAGGATGCAGTCTCATATTCTCTCCATGACCCCTGCAACTGAATGTGCACTTTCACCAGTGGCCTTTCCTGACCTCTCATGGTGCCAAGCTTGAGAACCATGCAGGAGACTTTTACATATTACCAAGTCCTGCTTCCAGCTTGAGATGGAAGCTAGGGCTCCCTCTAGAAACCATCTTCTGTGTGCTGACCCTAAGGAAAATCTTCCCAGAAGATTTCACCACAGTGATGCTGGTCTCTTGTTACTTGCGGCTGATTTTTCAGCCCCAGCCAACCAGCATCAGCTGCCCCAGTAAAATAAAGGTTTCACTTCAGGTTCTGGTCTCTTCTTAATCACAGCTGATTCTTCAGCTCTAGCCGACCAGAACCCACAGAATCTCAATTCAAAATATCATACAAACAGCCCTGATGGTTTCTGCTTCCCTTTGAAACTTCACAAGCCAGGCCTCCACAGTCTACAACTCTTTCAGCATAACTGTTCCAAGCTACACAGTAACAAACTCTAAGCACTCAGTGGCTTTGTCAGCCCAAAGTTCCAAACCCAGAGTTCATAATTCTCCCTAAAACACCAAAGTCAGGTCTGTCACAGCAATAGCCCACTCTCTGGTACCAATTTCTGCTCTAGTTTGTCTTCAATTGCTTTGACAAAACACTTTGATCAAACTCTTTGATCAATACCAATTTGGAGAGGAAAGGGTTTATTTGGCTTACATCTCCCGAGTCAGAGTTTATCACTTGAGAGCCCAAGGTAGGAACTCAGGGCAGGAACCTGGAAGCAGTAGTAGCTGAAGCACAGGCCATGGAGGAATGCTGCTTGTTGCTTGGTGCTTGTGCTTACTGGCTTGCTCCCCTGGCCCATGCTCAGCCTTTCTTTTTTTTTTTCTTCAGATTTTTTTTTGGATTTAATGAATACAGCCTGCTTTCTTTTTTTTATGTGTATGAATGTACTGTCTGCATGTAGGTCTGTGCACCCGTGTTGTGCAATGCCGCGGAGGTCAGAAGAGGGTCTTGGATTCCCCTGGAACTGGAATTCTCCTGGAATTGGAGTTATGGATGGTTCTCAGCCGCCATGTGGGTGCTGGGGATCGAACCCGGGTCCTCTACAAGAGCAGTCAGTGCTCTTAGCCGCTAGGCCATCTCTCCAGCCCCCAGCCTGCTTTCTTATGCAATATACGACAACCTGCCAAGGGATGACACCACTGACAGTGGGCTGGGCCCTCCCACATCACTCAACAATCAAGAAAATACCCCATAGATATGGCCAGAGGCCAATCCAATGGAGGCAATTCCCCAATTAAGGCTCCCTCAACCCAGGTGTGTCAAGTTGACACAAAAGCTATCCAGCACAGGCTTAGTGGGTAAAGTACCTACCAACAAGGCTGGCAACCAAAGTTCAGATTCCCAGAACCCACTTAAAACTAGATACAATAGCGGGGTGTGGTGGTGCACGCCTTTAATCCTAGCACTTGAGAGGCAGAGGCAGATCTCTGCGAGTTCAGCCCGCCTGGTCTACAAAGTGAGCTCCAGGCCAGCTGGGACTAAAGAGAGACCCTGTCTCAAAAAATACAAAAAACAAAACAAAACAAAAAACTAGATACAGTAGTTCATGTGACTGTAATTCCAGGGAGCTCCCACTGGAAGATGGGAGGAGGACACAGAAGAATGAAGATGTGTGTATATCAGTGGCAGGATGCTTGCTTAGCATTCTCTGACACCCTGGGTTTGATCCCCAGCATAGTAGGAACACAAGGTGTGGTAATATCTGTGTGTGTGTGCATTTCTACACCTCTCCTGTTCAAGTTCTCACTGTGGTGATATCTGTGTGTGTGCATTTCTACATCTCTCCTGTTCAAGTTCTTGCTGTGGTAATATCTGTGTGTGTGCATTTCTACATCTCTCCTGTTCAAGTTCTCACTGTGGTAATATCTGTGTGTGTGTGCATTTCTACACCTCTGCTGTTCAAGTTCTCACTGTGGTACTATCTGTGTATGTGCATTTCTACACCTCTCCTGTTCAAGTGCTCACTGTGTTCCCTCCTCTGACATTCTAGTCTTTTGTTTTGTTTTGGTTTGTTAGAAGTAGTCTTGATGGTTTTTATCAACCAAGAATAAGAGGCAGACCAAGGAACAGAAAAGAAAGTAAATATGCTGGCTACTAGTAGAGTGTTCAGGGCACCCATGTCAGTGCTAAAACCAACAAGAGGCTGGGCTCAGTCTCACGAAGATCCACCTGCATCTCACTCCATTGTTCTGGGAAGAAGGTGTTCACCATCAAACCCAGCTTGTCCAGGTTTTTGATGTAGTCGTGTAGTGCAATGCAATTTATCCTTTGGAGTGCCTTCACTGTGTGTCATGGATTTTAGTATGTTGTGTTTACATTGCATTCAGTTTTATGAATTTTTAATTTTTTTCTAATCTCTCTTTTGACAAAATTTTCATTCTGTAGTGTTATTTAGTTTCTAAAAGTTTGTGTAATCCCTCCCCAATTTCTGTAGTATTTTTTTTTTTATCTTTTCGAGACAGGGTCTCCCTGTAGCCCCAGCTGTCCTGGAACTCACTCTGTAGACCAGGCTGGCCTCTAACTCACAAAGATCCACCTGCCTCTGCCTCCCAAGTGCTAGGATTAAAGGCATGTGCCACCACACCCGGCGCAAACATATTCTTTAGTGTTTATGTGGAATGCTCTTCAAATATCTTCCATGTCCTTTTGATTTATGTTGTCATTTAATTGCAGGATTGATCTGCTTAATTTTTGTCTGGAAGACTTTTCTATTGTTGAAAGTGGAATTTGAATTAACTGTCACTCTGAGTCAAACTGTGATTTTAAGATAGAGTGTTTCATTTATGAAATATGGTACTGTTACTGTTGTGATTTGTGCATATATGTTTAGGGTTGCATATATGTTAGGATTTCTCCTTTGATGAGTATGATGTTTCCTGTACCTTCTGACTAGCTTTGATTGAAATATCTATAGTCAGATATTATAACTATACTTGCTTGTTTCCTAGTTCCATTCCTTGAAATATCTTTTTCCATACTTTCTCCCTAAATTGGTATCAATTTTGATGATGAGTTGTGTTTCTTGAAAGCATAGAGTGGATCTCATTTTCTAATCTAATAATCAGTCAGTGTTTTTTCATTGGAGAATTGAGATAATTACTATTTTGCCCTGTTAATTAATTCTTGTTATGTTTGGTTCTGTAGTGATGCTTTATTAAACGTCTTTGGGTTATCTTTTTAAAAACAAACAAACAAACAAACAAACGGAAAACAGGCAGGCAGAAGCACCCCATTCAGAGGCAAAGTTGGGGCAGAATCAATAGCCTTGGGGTCATGAGGAGAGTCTTTGGAAACACAAGTGGCTTTAGCAACCTGAGAATGCTCACACCATCAAGGATGGAGAAAGAAAGGCCGGGGAATCCAAGGGTGTGTGGTACCAACCTGGATAACAACAATGTAGGGTTCCAGAGGATGAAGCCATGGACTTAACCAACATGGGTAACTATGAGGGAGATTGGACAGACCCAGCTCCATTTCGTTGGGCCCCCAGGAGCCTATGGTCCAAATGACAGTGGAGGGCCAACCCATGAAGTTTATGGTAGACACTGGATATATATAATATTGGTATTGACTTAGCTAGTAGGCCCCCTGTCATGAAGGCATGCTACCATTGTAGGAGCCACAGGTTAGAGAGCCTGTCACCCCTTTTTGATGCCCAGGTGGTATAATCTAGGAGGCTATGAGGTGATTCATGAATTCCTATATCACCCTGGATTCCCTGTTCCTTTATTGGGATGAGATTTGCTGAGAAAAATACAGGCCCAAATAACTTTCAATTCTCAGGGCCAAGCCAACCTGACCCTAAGAAAATCTGGGACAAAAGTCATAACTCTTACAGTCCTTCAAGAAGGGGAGTGACTCCTCTTCAGCCTTATAGAGGAATCACAGCTTGGGCCACAACCCAGATTCCTGGGATGTAGGCTGAAAACAATCTCCCAGGGCTAGCTTGAAACATACCCCCAATAATAGTGGAATTAAAACCAGGGGCTGAACCCACCCATCACAAACACTAAGACACAGACTGGGATCCAAAGCCATTTAGAAAGATGTTGAAAGTATGGAATCCTCTGGCTTTGCCAGTTGCCTTGGAATACACCCTTCCTGCCTTCTAAAAACCAGGGACAAATGATTATCAGCTGGCCCAGTACTTGCAAGCACTGAATCAGGCCACTGTCACTAGATACCTAGTTGTTCCTAACCCTTACACACTCTTGGGCCTTATCCCTGCTGAAGCCACCTTCTTTACATTCTTAGACCTTATAGATTCTATAGATTCTTAGACCTGTATCTGCTTAGGTCCCCAAAGTCAGTGATCTTTGCTTTCCAATGGGAAAATTACAGGCCAATTAACATGGACTAGATTGCCTCGGGGGTTAAAAGCTGCCCATCCATTCTCAGCACGATCCTGGCCACTGATCTGAAAGTCTTCCCAGCAGACCAGCATGGCTGTATGCTGTTCAAATATGTAAATGACCTACTGATAGCCAGAGAAGGAAAGGAAAGCTGTATGAAGGTCATGCAATTGCTTCCCACCCTCCTGTGGAAGCAAGCTACAAGGTTTTAAGGGAAAAGGCTCAAATTTACCAAGAGCAACTTAGATATCTTGGGTTTCATTGGTTTCAAGGGTAATGTCAACTTGGCTCATACATGTGCTCTATACCAATTCTCATGACCTGATGCCAAGTAAGGGAATTCCTTAAGGCTACTGGCCTTTGCAGAATATAGATATCAGCATACTACAACAAACGCTTTCTTCCTATATGTACACAAGAGCACTTGGCACCACAGTGGGAGTTTGACTCAAATGCTACATCATGGCATTGCCTGGTAGCTTATTCTCAAAGTAATTGGATTCCATTGCCTAGGGCTGGCTACCCTGTTTACAAGCACTGGCAGGTGCAGCTCTCTTAGTGTCAGAGGGCAACTAGCTATGGGATAAGAACTGACAGTCCAGGTGCCTCATGCAGTGCTAATTTTAATGGAATATAAAGAACAATGCAGGCAACTAATGCTAGAATGGTCAGATATTGGGGAATGCTATGTAAAAACCCAAGCATTTGTTGGGCATGGTGATGCATGCCTTTAATCCTGCACTCGGGAGGCAGAGGCAGGCAGATCTCTGTGAGTTCAAGGCCAGCCTGGCCTACATAGTGAGTTCCAGGACAGCTTGGGATTACAGGAAGATCCTGTCTCAAAAATACAAAAACAAGGGGCTGCAGAGATGGCCTACCGGTTAAGAGTGACAACTGCTCTTGCAGAGGACCTGGGTTCGATCCCCAGCACCCACATGGCAGCTGAGAACCGTCTCTAACTCCAGTTCCAGGAGAACTCCAGTTCCAGGGGAATCTGACGCCCTCTTCTGACCTCCGTGGCATTGCATAACACAGGTGCACAAACCTACATGCAGACAGTACATTCAGGCACATATAAAATAAATAAAAATTTAAAAAAATATTTAAAAAATACAAAAACAGAAACAAAACAAAACAAAAACAAAAATAAGCATTCGCCTGGAAGTGGCACAGATCGTGGCCAGGCCAGCCAGATCATGAGTACATTGAAATCATGGATAGTGTTTTGCAATTGTCCTGACTTGACAGACCAGCCTCTTAAGGATCCTGATGTTGAGTATTTCACAGATGGGAACAGCTTTGCAAGAGAAGGAGAGAGTCTGGCTAGGTATCCCACGGTACCTCTAAATTACATCATTGAGGAGAGTCTCTTCCTGAGGGAACCTCAGCATAAAAGGCAGAGCACATGGCATTAGTTGGAGCTCTGTGGTTGGCAGCAAGGATATAGGTTAACATTTACACAGACTGAAGTGTGTACTTTAAGTACACTGCACGGGGTAGTGTACATGGGACTTTGCATAAAGAAAAAGAATTAATTAATTTGGGGAGAAAGAACTTAAATTATAGTAAAAACAAAATCTTCGAACTTCTAATGCTGTATGGGCCCCCAAAAGGGTAGCTGTCATGCATTGTCAGGGACATCAAAAGGAAACTGTGGTAGTGGCTTGTGGCAACGTAAAGGAAGACGTAGAGGGAAAACTCACAGCCTCCACAGGGGTGTTAGGATCAGCAGCTCTATCTGCAGCTCCATTTCCCAGCCCACTAGCTGAATGGGACCCTAACTAATGCAGTGAGGCTGCCTGGTTTAAAACTAAAAATGGAAATAATCTTCTAGGAGGATTGTGGAGACTTGAGGATGGTCAGGAACTCATGCCAGCCAAATGGCCCTGGAAACTACTTTAAACCAATATTTTTAAATTTTTTATTTATTTTTTATGTGTATGAATGTACTGTCTGCTTGTAGGTCTGTGCACCCGTGTCGCATTGCCGCGGAGGTCAGAAGAGGTATTGGATTCCCCTGGAACTGGAGTTACAGATGGTTTTCAGCTGCCATGTGGGTGCTGGGGATTGAACCCGGGTCCTCTGCAAGAGCAGTCGGTGCTCTTAACTGCTGAGCCATCTCTCCAGCCCCATACCAATATTTTTAAGTTCCCCCAACTTTCCAGATCCATTTGTGAACAATATTAAACATGTGCTTGGCATAACCCATGCCAGGGACCTAAAACTTGCCCTGGGTATTACAAAGTATTAGAGGGCCCTGTTTGAAAATTTAGTTGTTAACTTTAACTGGACTCCCCTGCCCACCAAACATCATTGTGTCAAGAAACACTGCCTGTGAGCCTACCAGTGCCCATCCCTTTAAGCCAGGGGATGCAGGAGGAGTAAAGAAATAGATTGTGCAGCCCTTAAAACCTCTGGAGAGAGGTCCATTCACTCTCGTTTTATTCACTCCTAATGCAGTTAAGGTAGCTGAGGTGATTCCTTAGATTTTCCATAGCAGGATAAAGCTGCCTTCCTGTGGCTGGGAATGTGTTCCTGATCCCTCAGTACCATGTAAGCTGACCATCTAGAGAAACAGAACTGTAGCCCCACCCAGAGAACTCAACAAAGCCAGATAACCCAGTGGGACCAAAGAACTACAGCCTTGCTTCAGTCACGCCAGAAGCTGATCATCCTCAAACAGTGGAAGCCTGAGGAATCAGCACGCTGATCACCTTGAGGACAAATGAACTGTTTTTGACTTTTCTAATGTGCCTGTCACACATGGTTACTCCTTGCCTTTGTCTGGTGCTATACTTATCACCCTAGTACTTGCCATGGGACTAGCAGCGGCCACCCTTGCTGATTGGACTTGTGACCAGGGATTTCTGATAGCATGTCTTCACCTTTTCTGGATAGGATATATAAATTTTGTTACTCTTCATTTGGTCTTTTTTCATAGTTCCATGACCTTCCTCCTGCAATCCCGTGCATTTGTACTTTTCCACACGATCAGTGTGTTATTAAAGCCTTACTATATTACGCCCATTTTTCCTGCCAAAAAAAGGTCCTTGGAACTCCTGCATGTAACAAAACTACCTAGCCTATATGTCAGCATGGCACTCAACACATCTTGATTTGATTCTTGATTCTCTTCCACAGAGGAATGGCTGAGGTATGAAGTTACCATAGTGAAGGCAGCCTATTTAACAAAACTCACCTTACCAACCTTCAATGGCTACATCTCTCATCTTTGATCCCTATGCAGCTATTGGCAAAACCCTGCTGACTTGAAGTTTCTGCAGGGGCTGATCGAAGGAGCGGGAATATATGTTAAATGATAAATATATGTGCCAACGAAACAGTCCCAGTAACTCAGAATGTTCTGCTCAAGAACACTGTCCTATTGGAATTGTATGTCCTGGGCCACTTGGCAGGCTCAGACTGTCAAATAGGAGCTTATAACCCCATTAATGTCACCATTCTTACACCCAACGAGATTAGATGGCAAAGGGAACATCAGGTTGGTTTGCTCGTTTACAGGAGGGGTGCCAACCCCGGGACTCTACTTCACATCAGAAGGATCACTGTTATGCATTAGGTCTTGATACAACAGGTTTTCCATTCCGTTTGTGAAGAAGGAAGGGTGAGGTCCCTGTTTTCATCACCACCAAAATTCTGCTCTTAACTCTGGCTGAGACTGTAGCATACTCTTTAAATGTCTTCTCCTGGGCTGGAGAGATGGCCTAGCGGTTAAGAGCGCCGACCGCTCTTACAGAGGACCTGGGTTCGATCCCCAGCACCCACATGGCGGCAGAGAACCGTCTGTAACTCCAATTCCAGGAGAACTCCAGTTCCAGGGGAATCCAACACCCTCTTCTGACCTCCGCGGCATTGCACGACACGGGTGCACAAACCTGCATGCAGACAATACATTGATACACATAAAGAAATAAATAAAATTAAAAAAAATGTCTTCTCCTGTTATGTATATGGGGGAACTAATGCTGTGACCAATAGCCCTGGGAGACCAGAGAACTAAAGCCCCTCGAGCTCTAAGATGAAACAAAGTATGTACCCCTGTTCTGCTGCCAGGGTTTGCCTTCCGAAGACCTCAGTTATTGATCGGAAAGAACTGCATCGTCTGATGGGAAGGGTGATTTAACATTTATGTGGGGAGCCTAATGTATGTGTCTGGGCCCAATCAAGATTTTATAATGCAACTGCCCAGAAAGCCCAAAACCATTCTGAATCAGATCCCCACCCCCTGTCCTCCAGCAGTCATAGAACGAAATCAATGCCTATACCAAGTGTCCAGGCCCCAAGTGGGTGGGTGATACTGGATTTGCAGGAGGACAGCTTAGACTGTCCCTCCCCCTAACTGGTCAGGATCCAGTGTGTTAGGGACTATTTGTCCACCCTTCTTCTTGTTCCCACTTGCTAGAGGAGAAATGAGTTTGAGTCTACAAGGACTGAGAAGTGCAGAAAAAAGCAGCAGGCCTTACAAATAGGTGACTGGAAAGATAATGAAGGGTCTGCAACTTATAATATATGATTTATGTCCCAACCACTTGGGCAGAAGACGGGTCTTGGAGATATCATACTACCATCTCTATGTTGAACCATAGCTTCAGGTTACATGCTGTCACTGAAATGATAACCAATGAAATTAGAAGGGTGCCTAACCTACTAGCAAAACAGCAAACCAAAATGCACAGTGCTGTTAGAACTGCTTGGCCTTAGATTACCTACTGGCCTCTGAGGGAGGTGTTTATAGAAAATTTAATCTAGACAAATGCTGCTTAGAAATAGATGATGAGGGGCTAAAGAGATGGCTCAGCAGTTAAGAGTGCCGACTGCAGAAGACCCGGGTTCAATTCCCAGCACCCACATGGCGGCTAAGAACTATCTTTAAGCTGGGCGTAGTGGTGCACACCTTTAATCCTAGCATTTGGGAAGCAGAGGCAGGCAGATCTCTGTGAGTTCAAGGTGAGCCTGGTCTACAGAGTGAGTTCCAGGCCACCTGGGACTATAGGGAGATCTTGTCTCAAAAAAAAAAAAAAAAAAAGATAATGAGGGGGCTTGAGAGATTGCTCAGTGGTTAAAAGCACTGGCTATTTTTGCAGAAGACCCAGGTTAGATTCCCAGCACCCACATGGCAACTAACTGTCCATATCTCCAGTTCAGGGGATCCAGCACTTTCTTCTGACTTCCATGGGTATTGTATAACACAGGTGTACTTATACACATGCAGGCAATATACTCATGTATGTAAAACATTTTTAAAAATATTAAAAAATAGATTATGAAGGAAAAGTCATAGAGAAAATCAACACAGACAGAATGAGAAAAGTTGCTCATGTCCCAGTCAACACCTGGCAGGACTGGAACCCTGAATTACTGGAGGAGATCACTCAACTTTCAGAAGATTCAAAACCCTCCTGACGGACAGGAGGGATGGTTCAGGGCTTAAGAACACTGGCTGCTCTTGCAGAGAACCCAGGTTCAATTCCCAGCATCCACACAATGGCAAACGGACATTTGTAACTCCAGTTCCAGGGAATCTGACACCCTCTTCTGACCTCCACAGGTATTGCACGACATGGGTGCACTTACATAAATGCAAGCAAAATACTCATGCACATAAAATTAAAATAATAAATAAAATGTATTCTTTAAATCTCCTAAGTACTATGCTTTTGGTTTGGGGAGGTTGCTTAATTCTTCCCTGTCTAGCTTCCTTAATTATAAGGTTAGTCTCCAGCCTTATTGAAGCCCTAGTCTGGAAGAAAATGGCTGCTTCCACGATGGTGCTATGGAGATACAGGCCCCTGAGCCAAGATGATGTTCTTTAACCCTGGAAGGGATCCTAGCATCAAAGTGGGGACTATGGGTGCATAAGAATTGGGCTAGAGAGATGGCCTAGTGGTTAAGAGCGCTGACTGCTCTTGCAGAGGACCCAGGTTCGATCCCCAGCACCCACATGGTGGCTGAGAACCATCTTTAACTCCAGTTCCAGGGGAATCCAATGCCCTCTTCTGACCTCTGCAGCATTGCACAACATGGGTGCACAAACCTACATGCAGACAGTACATTCTTACACATAAAAATAAATAAAATTAAAAAAAAAGAATTGGATGATGTCTGTATGTATGTACATTTCTGTACCTTTCCTGTTCAAGCCCTCACTGTCTCTCCTCTACCTTCATACTCCAGCCATTTCTGGATTTTTTATGGTATTTTAAAATAGTAACCAAAATTGTGCTGGATAGCTTTAATGTCAACTTAATGCACTTTGGTTGAGGGAGCCTCAGTTGGGGAATTGCCTCCATTGGACTGGTCTGTAGCCATGTCTGTGGGACATCTTCTTGATTGTTGAGTGATGTGGGAGGGCCCAGCCTACTGTGGGTGGTGCCACCCTGGGCAGGTTGTTGTGTATTCTATAAGAAAGAAGGCTAAAAAAGAAAAAAAGGGGGCTGGAGAGATGGCCTAGCGGTTAAGAGCGCCGACCGCTCTTGCAGAGGACCCGGGTTCGATCCCCAGCACCCACATGGCGGCTGAGAGCCGTCTGAAACTCCAACTCCAGGAGAACTCCAGCTCCAGGGGAATCCGACGCCCACTTCTGACCTCCGCGGCATTGCGCGACACGGGTGCACAGACTTGCATGCAGACAATACATTCGTACACATACAGAAATAAATAAAATTAAAAAAAAAAAAAAGAAAAAAAGAAAGCAGGCTGGGCATGGGCCGGGGGAGCAAACCAGTAACCACCGTTCCTCCATGGCCTGTGCTTCAGCACCTACCTCCATGTTCCCGCCCTGAGTTCCTACCTTGGGCTCCAAAGTGATGAAGTGTAGCTCAGGAGATATGAGCCAAATAAACCCTTTCCTCCCCAAGTTGGTATTGGTCTTAGTGTTTTGTCACAGCAATTGAAGCCAAATTATAACAAAAATGTTATTTATAGGAAACAAGAACCAAAACAAAAAAAGGTATATAAGGCCAAGTCTTTAAAATTTTTTTTTAATTTTTATTTATTTCTGTATGTGTATGAATGTACTCCCTGCATGCAAGTCTGTGCACCCGTGTCGTGCAATGCTGCGGAGGTCAGAAGAGGGCGTCAGATTCCCCTGGAACTGGAGTTCTCCTAGAATTGGAGTTTCAGACGGTTCTCAGCCGCCATGTGGGTGCTGGGGATCGAACCTGGGTCCTCTGCAAGAGCGGTCGGCGCTCTTAATCGCTAGGCCATCCCTCCAGCCCCTATTTATTTATTTTTTTATGTGTATGAGTGTACTGTTTGCATGTAGGTTGGTGCACCCGTGTTGTGCAATGCCAGATTTACAGACAGATGCCACAGCACACAGCCAGAAATCTTTTCACTTTTTTTTTCAAAGTAACCTTAGCCTGAGTTTTTCTTTCTTTCTTAAAGCATAAGCATGTTTAACTATAGCTGAGTTCTCCCAACCAAGTGCTAACCAAGACTGATCCTGCTTAGTTTCTGAGAGCAGATGAGAGGGGGCTTGTTCAGGGTGGTATGGTCTTAGTATAACAAGTTCTCAGTGCTTCAGAAGAAAGCTGCCACAGTGCAGTGGCACGGAAGCCAGCCCCTCCTCCTGTGCTTGCACACAGCCTGCCTTCTCAGCAACACCCCCCACATAGAGAAAAGAAACATGCAGTCACAATGAACTGTTTATATATGCGGTGCTGGGGATGGGTCCCAGAGCCTCAGACGTGCTAAGGGGTCTTTCTACCACTGAGCTAAGCCCATAGCATTGTAGGGACCTACAATTAAGTTTTAACTCCAATCATTCGATAAGTACCAGATGCATTGACATCTGCAATACCTGCACTTCAAAGCTAAAGGAGGAAGATCGTGAGTTTGAGGCTAGTCTGGGCTATATAGTGGGACTTGGTCTCAAAACAAACAGGTAAATGTGTTTTCACTAGCACCTGTAACATAGCAGCAAAGTCTATAAGCTCTACCTCAAAAAGGTAGAGAGGTCTCATTCCTCTAGAGCTCAGCCCAAAGCCACCGTCACCCTTTACCATGACTGGCAACCACAGTAGTCCGCCTGCAAGGTCCCCGCCTTGCTCTGTACTCCTGTAAATTCCCTGGGCAGCCAGTGGTTCAACTTCAAGTGCAGATTGATGCACTGGGCATATGGCTTAAAGACATAGAGGCCCAGGCTCAATAACCAGCATAGAAAATTAAATAAAATTAGCCCATGATCCCAGCACTCAAGATGCTGAGATGGAGCCCATGATCCCAGCACTAAAGATGCCAAGATGGAGCCTGTGATCCCAGGACTCAAGATGCAGGAATGAAGCCTGGGATCCCAGCACTCAAGAGGCCGAGATAGAGCCCATGATCCCAGGACTTAAGATGCTGAGATAGAACTGGTGATCCCAGAACTTTTTGGAGAAAAAAAAAAAAGTGAAAACTGCATTTTAACCATCTGCCTGCCTTCCCCAGAAATTACAGAACAAATACATGGGACATTTTTTTTATTTAAAAAATATATTGCCGGGCGTGGTGGTTCATGCCTTTAATCCTAGCACTCGGGAGGCGGAGGCAGGCGGATCTTTATGAGTTCAAGGCCAGCCTGGTCTACAGAGTGAGTTCCAGGACAGCTGAGGCTACAGGGAGACCCTGTCTCAAAAAGACCAAAAAAAAAATATATTAAAAATTAAACTAAATTAAATTAACCCCCGAAGTGAAAATCGAACCTCATCCTTCTGCACTGAACTCCCCATGCTTCCACTCTCTGTGGAGTAAAATACAAATTCCTCACTGGCCTGTGAGATGCGGAGGCTTTGTCCCGTACCTTCCTCCTGCCTCAGCTGCCCAGCCACCCTGGTTTGCTCTCTCAGACACCTGGTCTAATATCACTTAAGAGAGGCCTTCCCCATCTGCCCTGTCTTGAGGGTTCCACCCTGTTACTCCCTGCAGCATCCTCTATCACTAACCCTGAGCTCGCTGATGAATTTGTCTTATCAGTTATCTGTTCACTTGCTTGTTATCTGTATCTCCTTTTTGTTCTGATTTAGCTCCATAAAGACATGACTATGACATTCACAGTTTAAAAGAGATGTGAATGTTGGACTGGGGATATGGCTGGTATGGTGGAGTGCTTGCTTAGCACACACAGGGCTCTGGGTTCTATCCTTGGAACCATATAAGTCGTATGCGGTGGGGCGTGCCTGTCATCCCAGCACTTAGGGGGTAGAGGCAGGAGGATCAGAAGGTCAAGGTCATTCTTGGCTACATAGCCAAGTTGGAAGATAGCCTATGGTACATAAGACCCTCTTTCAAAAAACAAATAAATGCCGGGTGTGGTGTGCACTCCTTTGATCCCAGCAGAGGCAGGAGTATCTCTGTGAGTTCAAGGTCATCCTGGTCTACAGAACGAGTTCTAGGCCAGCTGGGGCTACAGGGAGACCCTGTGTCAAAAACACCACAGAGATCCGCCTGCCTCTGCCTCCTGAATGCTGGGATTAAAGGTGTGCACCGCCATGCCTAGCACTAAAGACAGTTCTTTCTTAAAAATTTATTTATTATTCTTTTATGTGTATGAGTGTACTGTCTGCACGTAGGTTGGTGCACCCGTGTCATGCAATGCCGATAGGATAGAAGAGGGCATCAGATTCCACTGGAACTAGAGTTAAAGATGGTTCTTAGCCACCATGTGGGTGCTGGAAATCGAACCCAAGTCCTCTGCAAGAGCAGTCGGTGCTCTTAACCACTAAGCCATCTCTCCAGCCCCCCAAACATTCTTTTTTAAAAAAGAAAAGAACTTAAATGGTAATTGAATGCATGAATGAATGACCAAATAAATACCCTAGAGAGGAGGAAGAAAAGGGGGAAGGAAAGGAGGGATGGGAGGAAGAAAGAATGGAGTTAAGAGGGACAGGGAGGAGGAAGAAAGGAATTAGAAGGCAGTTAAGATACCAGGAGTGGGGCTGGAGAGATGGTCTAGCGGTTAAGAGCACCGACTGCTCTTGCAGAGGACCCGGGTTCGATCCCCAGCACCCACATGGTGGCTGAGAGCCGTCTGTAATTTCAATTCCAGGAGAACTCCAGTTCCAGGGGAACCCGACACCCTCTCTGACCTCCGCGGCATTGCACGTCACGGGTGCACAAGCCTACATGCAGACAGTACATTCATTCAAATAAATAAATAAATAAATAAATAAATAAATAAATAAATAAATTTTAAAAAGATACCAGGAGTATGGCGCCTCAGTTATTGTGTCTAGATTATTGGTGCCATATTCTGCATCCTCATTGTTGGGACTTACGACATGGTGATAGCATGGTTTTGGTCTTTGGTAGTCTCCCTAGGGTGCTGGGGTCCCATTCAGAGGCTGTGCTGAGTGGTTCCCCCTTCCGGATGCTTCCCATCCCCCAGCACTCTGCAGTAGGTTTCATTGTCATTTCCATTTGTGGATGAGGAACCCACTGGGGCCCTAGGTGGGGAGTGATAGATGAGGTGCTGATGGGGGCCAGGGACCAGGGATCAAGTCCAGCTTCCTGATCCGAGAGCCTGCAGCACCTGCCACCCACATTCCCCACTCCACTCCACAGCTCTACCGTGCCGTTTCCATTATCCTCCTGATTTTCCCTCTGAATAAATTTATTCCACCAGTCCTTGGAGCTCAAGACTAGAACACCTTGTAGGCTCTTGTCAAACGCCATGGTAGATGGGCCTAGGGGAAGCCGAGAATCAAAGTACAATCACTTGGGACTGGCAAGACCAGACCATAAAGGCTCCTATGGGGCTCTGCTCAGCCTGAGCTCCTTCCCTGTTTTCCCTTCTGTCTACTGCAGGATGGGCTGCATGAAGTCCAGGTTCCTTCGGGATGGAAGCAAGGCCTCAAAAACAGAGCCAAGTGCCAATCACCAGAGCCCTGTGTATGTACCTGATCCCACATCCTCCAGCAAGCTGGTGAGTAGAGAGCTGGCACCCCAGGGAGCTGCCCTGGTGCCTGCCACAGAGCTCTCAAACCCCTTCTTCCCCTAGCCCAACAGAGTGAGCCTAGGATAAGTGTTGGTGACTAGGATGATTCAGCTTGGAATAAGTCAAGCCCAGGAACCTTGAAGCCAGGGTCTCAGAAGATAAGATGGCATCCACAGCCACCTGCAAGGTGCTTTCCTTGGCAAGGAAGCTGCTTCCTGTGTAGCAGCTGGGGCCTGGTTGTCAGGTCGTGTAGGCCTCCAGCCTGGGTCACAGCAGCAGTCATGGAAGCAGCATGGCCATCCATCTGCCTGGAGAGGGCTCAACAGCAATCCCAGGAAGGGGAGCAACAGCAATACTGGGTGCTGGGGAGATGGCTCAGTGTGGAAAGTGCTTGCTGCCCAGGTGGAAGAACCAGTTTGGGTCTGCAGCACCCCCATAATTCCAGCACTCAGGAGGCAGAGACAGGGAACTCCCAGAGGAACCTGGGTAGAAAGGTGAGCCAAACTGGTGACTCTAGTTCAAGTGAGAGACCCTGCCTCAGTGGTAGAGAGTGACTGAAGAAGATACCTGACATCGACCTTGGGCCTCCACATACATGTTCATGTTCACCCACACACACACCACTATAAGCACACTCAAAGAGAAGTTGTAATCCCAGAAGTATTTACTTACCTTACACATAGATGGAACTGACCACACACAGGGCAGCACTTTATGAGTATCAGAGTGCTTGGTCCTCATAAGGGCCCTATTGTAGGTGCCAATTTGTAATCTGCCTGTTTTACTGAGGACAGAGATTAAACAATTTACCAAAGACCATGTGGTCACCAAGAGTGTAGGAGTGAGAGTTACTAAGCCCAGGTGAACGTTGGTGCTAAGAACTGCAGTCGAGGTGCTGATGGGGCAGGAGCAGGGTCGTAGTGTCCGGCGTTGTCCTGAGAGCAGTGACAGCAGAGATAAGGATGAGCTGCTGGGAGCAGGCACCGTCATGACTATACTCACAGAGGTGCGGCAGGTGTGATGTTGCTCCCGTTCCCTAAACAGTCTGTCTGTTCCAAGCCAAGGAGCAGGAACTCCCCTGGGAATCCTCACCCTGAGCTGGGAAGCAGGAGAATGCCACTTACAGTCAGGGTGACCAAGGCTCAAAGAAGTTCGATGGTCCTGGGAGTTGAGGGCGTCAGGCAGCTTGAAGCTATCAAGCCAGGGCCTTCCAACTCTAAACCTGGAGTTATGTCTGCTCTGTGGCCTTTGGTCCTAACCGTCATCTGAGGGTGGTGAGGGAAGTCGGCCATGTTTACTGTTTCCCAAAGTGGGAAACACCACTTCTTCAGTTGGTCCCTTAGAAAGTTCTTCCTTGGGGCTGGAGAGATGGCCTAGTGGTTAAGAGCACTGACTGCTCTTGCAGAGGACCTGGGTTTGGTCCCCAGCTCCCACATGGCGCCTAAGAACCGTCTGAAACTCCAATTCCAGGAGAACTCCAGTTCTAGGGGAATCTGAGACCCTCTTCTGACCTCGGCAGCATTGCACGACACGGTGCACAAACCTGCATGCAGACAGTACATTCATACACATACAAAAATAAATAAAATAAAAAATAAAGATATTCTTAAAAAAAAATGTCTTTAAAAAAAAAAAAGAAAAAAAAGAAAGTTCTTCCTTGGAACTGGCAAGAGGACTCACTGGGTAAAGATGCTTGCTATGCAAGCCTAGTAACCTGAGTTCAATCCCAAGAACCCACAGAAAGGTGGAAAGAAAGAACCAACTCCAAGTTGTCTGCTGGCCTCCATACATACATGATGCACACACACAATAATGAAAATAATAATAATAATAACAATAATAATGGTTCTTCCTCATGTTGAAAGGAGACCAATTACTAGTAACACTTCCTCCTTTCCCCAGTGCTGTTCCCAAACATTTCCAGTCCCTGCAGGCAGGGGTCTCACCTCAACCTCACTCCTCCTGAACCTCCTCTTCCAGGATGAGAGCACCTGTTTTTGCAGTTGGCCTTTGGTAACATGACCTGGTATTGTACAAACTTCTTACCCTGGTGACATTGGGGGCTGGTTATACACCATAACCTTTAAGTCATTCCCGGGTCTGCTCCTCTCCTCCCTGCAGAAGGGAAAAGGTTTCTCCTGTCCTTTCCGGCCGTTGTTTCTGGGAGCAGACTGAAGGGATGCAGTTGCCATCAGAGCACTGACCCAGAGGTAAATTAGGGAGGCAGGATTCCTCAGAGAAGGGGTTCTCAGGTCAAATCTGTTTGAAAAACCCTGGTTGATACAGGCACCTTTCCTACAGGACATCTCAGAACCTTTGAGACTCTTCCCCAAAGATCAAGTATCCCTCGGTGTCTCCTCAGCTTGCTTTTACAAGCGAGTATTTATTTAGTGGCATGTATGATGTACAGGGACACTCTTACAGAAGATAAAGTCATGAACTGTACAGTTCCAGAAGTGTCACATCTCCTAAAGGAATTAACTGTTAACCAGTTATATGGACACTTAAAAACCATTTTCTATGAATTTACTACCACATTATCAAGGATGTGTCTGCAGGAAATATTAATATTTTTATAAATATATAGTGGTTTGGTTGGTTAGTTTTTGAAGACAGGGTTTCATTCTGTAGTCAAGGCTGGCCTGAATTCTCTGTGTAATCTTGAATGGCCTTAAGCTCCTGCCAATCCTCCTGCCTTGGCCTCCCGAGTACTGACATTTCATGTGACGTCACATGAAGGCATGTGACATTGCATGTCCAGCTTTAGTAAATACAATATTCATCAGAAGTAGCTGTTTTATCTAGCATCATGTCTGCAAGGTCAAGGTCTAAGGGACACTGGGGGCCCCATGGCCCAGGTGGCAATGCTCCTTGAGCTGGACTGCTCCACGTGATGGATCCTTTTCCACAGCAAACCTGAAGTACCTGGGGTTCCTTCAGACATCTCCAGAAAACACTGATGGTGACCAGCTCCCTCATTGTGTAGGGGAGGGTTATTCCAGCCTCCTCCAGTATATCGAGGCTGAGGTCACAGCTCAAGAAATCTCCATCCTTGTGTTGCTCTGTCCCTAATGCATTGTGTGACCCCAGCCATGCCCCTAACCCTCTCTGCTCAGGACATAGGACCATCATGAAATGCTGTTAGGGGTCATTCTCAGCAAATAGGCTCCTCATGCTCTGAGGCCCAAATCCTTCTCCTCTTTCTTCCTGCAGGGGCCAAACAGCAGCAACAGCATGCCCCCTGGGTTTGTAGAGGGTGAGTATCTGAAGGCATGAACCATAGAGTGTATAACATCTTAGGGGGTTAGCTTAAGTTCTGAATTGTAATTGGTGGCAAAAACTCAAAACCATCCTTAAAATTTTTCTGAACTAACCCAAGTTCCTTGCCCAGGCTCTTTGTGTTTCTGAACATTGTCTAGTGATGCGGACAAAGGACTTTGGGCTTTAGACTCTGGCAAGGGAGCATGTTCTCTTGTCTCAAGACAGACATAGTAGTGGATCCAGAGTTGGGTGCTAGGTGCTGGCATGGGGACCCATTCCAGCATCTCCCTTCCCAGCAGGCTCTGAGGACGTCGTTGTGGTTGCCCTGTATGACTACGAGGCCATTCACCATGAAGACCTCAGTTTCCAGAAGGGGGACCAGATGGTGGTCCTGGAGGAGTGAGTTCCATCCCTGACCCCCTGACATACATCCACCTACATGGCTTAGTTATGGTCCTTGCCGTGCATCCTTATAAGAACCCAAGAGTGTACCCAGACTCTGGCAGTAAATGATGCATGAGAACCTGACCACAGCATAGGAGGAAGTGACAGTGGCAATGAGGAGAACTGTGTGCTTATTTGTGCTCCCCCCTTCCAAGCAGGCATACACAAAGGACAGGGCTGTAGTGCAAAGCCTTCCTAGGGCTCCTGTGGCCGGACTCCAGGCCTCCCTGCATCTGGGCCTGTCCAGGTAGCTTTGCATTTGAAATCCCTGGAGTCTCTGAGCTCACCACCTGTGACCATCACAGCTTTTACAGCAGGGCCTGTTATAGTAGTCCAGGTTGTACTGGGGCCAAGGAAAGGACCTGGTCATGCTTGGACAGACTCTTGAGCCCACGGCCTCCTCCCCTGAGCTCCAGCTGAACTATTGTGAGTGCCCCTGAACATAGGTCTTGCCTTGGATTGTGGCTGAAAGTCCAGGGAAGAGGACAAGGCCAAAGACCCAGGCCGTGGATGGTGACTGAAGGATAGACTTCACTCCAGACCCCAGTAGAGACTTAGCACTTCTACCCTAGTCCTCTGGCACATGTTAAGAGTCCTGCGCCAGGCCCTCATAGCTTCCTGGGAGTGGGGGATGGGCTTTTCAACACCAGGGTGCAGGTCAGAAAGATTGGAGAAAGGTCCTGTGCCTCCTGAATGTTCTCCCTCATGTCCCTCAGGTCTGGGGAGTGGTGGAAGGCACGGTCCCTGGCTACTCGGAAAGAGGGCTACATCCCAAGCAACTATGTGGCTCGAGTTAACTCTCTGGAGACGGAGGAGTAAGTATTTCATTCCCGCCTTCTAGAAAGATGCATGATCAAAGCTGGCCTGCTCCTCACCTGCGTTTCTGTATGTACGGTCTCCACTGCCTGCCTCATTCTTCCTGAAGAGTCTGGCTGGTTGATTTCTACCTTTCAGGTCTCCGAGGCCTCAGTGATCTTATAACTGGGCGTGGCACATGCCTTTAATCCCAGCACTTGGGAGGCAGAGACAGGTCTCTGAGTTTAAGGCCAGCCTGGTCTACATAGTGAGTTCAAGGACAGCTGGGGCTACAGGGAGTAGCCCTGTTTCAAAGGGAAAAAAAAAGATTTGATGAGTCGGGGCTGCAGAGATAACTGGGCGGTTAAGGGTACTTTGCTGCTCTTAAAAAAAAAAAAAAAAAGAGTACTTCTGCTCTTCTAGAGTACCCATGATCAGGTGACTCGAAACCACTTGTAACTTCGGGTCCAGTCTACAGGCACCTGCATGCAAGTGCACATACACACACATAAATAATAAATCTTAAAGGAAAAGAATTCGATGAACGGTGGCTATCTTTCTCCCTTGTTGATAACAGAGGAAGCAGGTCCAGAGAGCACAGTGGCTTGCCAGAAGTCACGCGACAGGCTGCCACGGGGCCGAGGCCTGCTGGCATGATTGGGTTCCTTTCCCCATCGTGGTACCTGGTGCTCTGCATCCTAGTGAAGGAGGGAGCAGCTTCTGCAGCTGCCGCATGCACCTTTCCACCCGGTACCCAGCATACAGTCCAAGTGACAATGCTTTGCGGCCTCACATTTCAGCTGAGGAAATCCATGCTGGTTTCCATCTTTCTCTGCACAAACAGGCAGACTAGGCCCCTGAATGCAGAAGCTCTCACCAGCCCCCAACTCCCTCCCAGAGCCTGCCAGGGACCCTCCCAGAGGTCATGTGTGATGGTGACATTTGCAAAATTAAGACACCATTGCCTAAAGTCAGGGTCTCTGCTCTCAATCTCCCTGTCCAATTCCCTGTCCCTCACAGGGTGGCACTGGAACACACATGACCATTTTGCATTTATAAAGCTATATTATTTTTCTTAACATCCCTCTCCCAGGTTACAGAGGTTTTGGTTTCTGAAGCATGGAATCATCTCTGGTAAAATGTCTGTTTTGACATCAAAAGAATGACTGGTCCCCCCCCCAAAAAAAAAACAACAAAACAACAAAACAACAAAACAACAAAAACAACAAAACTGGAGTGAGATAAATGCTACGGGAAGGCAGATGTAGAGATCCTGACTCCCAAGTGGGCCCCACACAGCTTGGGGTGCTTCCTGTGAGCACAGGCTGTCCCCCAGGCTCACATGGTCCTCATTTCTCCCTGGCAGGTGGTTCTTCAAGGGTATCAGCCGGAAGGATGCAGAGCGCCACCTCATGGCTCCAGGCAATGTCCTGGGCTCCTTCATGATCCGGGACAGTGAGACCACCAAAGGTGAAGCCATCCTTCCCTCCCTTCCTGTGCCCAGGCAGGGTGCCACCCTCTCCCTACACACCCCCAGGAAAATTCTCTGGGGGGACTGAACAGCTCAGACAAGTGGCCATGCTGCCAGCTTCCTCCTGTTCTTTGTCACTCAGCTGGGGGCAGTTCGAAGGCTGGCCCTCCTTCAGCTCAGGTAGGTGCAGGTTTAGGCCAATGGAGGTGGTTTGAAGCCTGAAAGCAAGCAAATATCCTGAAGAAACGTGATCCTCACTGCTGATGGTTTAGTTTGTTTTGTTGTTTTTGTTGGTGGTGGTCTTTTTGAGACAGGGTCTCCCTGTAGCTCCAGCTGGCCTGGAACTCACTATGTATACCAGGCTGGCCTTGAACTCACAGAGTTCACAGAGTTCCCTCTGCCTCCTGAGTGCTGTGATTACAGGTGTGTGCCACCATGCCTGGCCCTGGCTAGGTTTGTTTGTTTTTTTTAATAGGTACCCTAATATGTCCTGTCCACAAACCTCATTCCTCCCTGGTGAGCAAACAGGATGGAGTGAGGTGTAACCAGACCCAACCCAGCCTCCTCTGGGATGCCCTTAAAATGTTCCCTAGGGGCACGGAGATGGATAGATGTCATGGATGGGCAAATGTCAGGAGTTGTGCCCTGAAATGCCCAAGCCGGGAGGGTGACATCTTGGGCGGGGGGGGTGACCAAAAGTAAGACAGCACCAAAACCACATGGTATGATTCCAACCGGCACCAGACAGGTTGACTGTCCCTAGGTCAGGAGTGCAGCGCGTGCTGCATGGCTTCGGATTCCACACACTGTACCTCTGCCTAGTGTTCGAACTCAGAACCACTTGATCTGAACAGATCAATCAGTTGTATAAAGTGTGACCTCATGGTACTCTGAAGCCAGTAGTTTGGGGGACACCGAAGGCTTCTGTGTGGCTGTAGTGAGTCCTGACCATGGTGGGGACTGGTCACTCCCTATCAGGTCCGTGAGCATTTAAGCTGCAACGAGACCCAGTGCTTCTCTCGAGCTGTGCCCAGGGCGGCCGTCCATCCTGCAGTCAGAGACAGAGAAAGCAGGGACACTGTGCCAGGCTTGTGGGCAGAAGAGTAGGTCAAGTCCAGCTCTCAAGGACCTCTGAGGTGGGGAGTTTGACTGATTTAGTAAAACTTACAGTATCAGCCCCAGAGCACCCTGCTGCTTCCCAGATTCTGCCCTCTGTCTAGAACTGGCCTTGACTGGACAGGGTGTGGCTAAGAGGGGGCCCTGGAGCTAGCTGGCTGGGTTTGAAACCCAGATGTGCCACTTACCAGCTGTGTGTCTCCAGATAAGTTACTTCACCTCTCTGGGCCTCAGTTTCCTCATGTAGACTCTACATACTGGCATGTCGAGTCAGCTCTTGTTCATTCAGCAATTTGAATTTCCCCCCCAAATCTATGACATTGTGCTATTATAAAAGTGAAAAATGGGGAGATAGCCTAGTGGTTAAGAGCACCGACGCTCTTGCAGAGGACCCGGGTTCGATCCCCAGCACCCACATGGCGGCTAAGAACCGTCTGTAACTCCAATTCCAGGAGAACTCCAGTTCCAGGGGAATCCGAGACCCTCTTCTGACCCGCCAGGCGGCGTTGCACGTCACGTGTGCACAAACCTGCAGGCAGGGACAGTACAGTCCATACACAGACTAAAAAGAAAAAATAAATAAAAAATAAAAAAAAAAAAAAAAAAGAAAAAATAAACTGGGCAAACAAAAAGGGGAGGGATGGCGGTGAGAGGTAGGTTGCCGAGCAGGGACGAGGAGCGATGCGGGGCGCTGACAGAGGTACCCTACAGGGCGGCGGAGACCCACGGCGGGAACGCAGAGGCCAGGGGGGAAGCGGAACGCCCGCTGGCGGACATGCGGGCTGGCATGCATAGGGATCCACGGGATCCCAAGAGGCCGGAGCGACAGGGACAGGAAACGCACCCCTTATCACAGTCAATAAAATAAAAAAGGGATTAAAGCTGTGGGTTGGTTGGCGCCCCATTTCATTTTTGCCTTGTAATCCTAGCAACTTTGGGATGGGCAAGAGGCAGCCAGATTCTTTGTCAGTTCAAGGACAGCCCTCTGGTATACAGATAGTGAGTTTCCAGGACAGTGGGGTACAGGGAGACCCTGTCTCGAAAAGACCCAAAAAAAAATTAATAATAAAAATAAAATAATAATTTAAATTTTAAATTTTTTTAATTTTTAAAGGAAAAAAAAAAAAATGAAAGACCAGAGTGGCTAGTTAAGTGGCCAAAATGCTCTCACAGTTAATTGTGGCCAACCATGGTTGGAGGGAAGACTTTGTTTCGTGCTTCCCTGGTTCTATTTCACACCTGTTAATAAGAGGTTATATAATACTTTGTGGGCTGGGTCTGGAGAGCTAGCCTAGCAGATAAGAGAGCTGAACTGCTCTTGCAGAGGGACCCGGGTTTTCAATCCCCTAGCCCCCCCATGGTAGCTTTGAGCTGATGAACTGTAACTCCAATTCCAGGAGAACTCCAGTCCAGGGGACTCCGACACCAAGTTCTGACCAACTTCTGCAGAATTGCAGACACAAGTGCACCAAACTACATGCACACAATACATTAATACACATACAAAAAAAAATAAAGAAAAAATAAGAACGTTTGGGGCTGGGAGCAAAACACACATCGGGGGTTGGAAAGAGCTCAAGTTTGAGGAGAACGGGAAATCTGAGCGCCACTGGGCGCGGGGTCAAAGTGCGGCAAGGGCTGGGCGGCCGTCGGAAGACGTGGTGAAGAAGCCGAGTTCTTGGGGGCCTTGTATGCCCGGGTAAACCGTCAAGGGGTCATCAGCGTTGCTTGGCTCATGGTCATTCCTGATGCTTTCAATCCCTTGTTTCCATCTTTGCACGTCTCACTGACTGGGCGCCTATGATAAAGACCTCTGTGATTTTACTGAGATCCCCTGGATGATCTAGTTCAATCCCTTCCTGGTTCAATCCCTTAACAGCTCCCTGTGTCGTGTAAGGTCACATTTCCAGGTGATGAAGAATCATGTATGAATATCATGGACCATTCAGCTGACCACAGTGCATTGCAAAAATTGGACTGGATTTTCTTTGTTCTTTCCTTTTTCTTTGTTTGTTTGCCTGTTTCTGTTAGCCTTTTTTATTTTTATTTTATTTTATTTTTGAGAAAAGTTCTTGTAGTCCCATCTGCCCTGGAATTATATATAGATCAGGCTGGTCTTGAACTCACAGAAAACCACCTACCTCTGTCTCCCAAGCACTGGGATTAAAGGTGTGCACCACCATACCCTGATCAGTCTTTAAAAATAAAAAACAGGGGCTGGAGAGATGGCCTAGCAGTTAAGAGCGCCAACTACTCTTGCAGAGGACCGGGGTTCGATCACCAGCACCCACATGGCAGCTGAGAACCGTCTTTAACTCCAGTTCCAGGGGAATCCGACACCCTCTTCTGACCTCTGGGGCATTGCATGACACAGGTGCATAAACCTACATGCAGACAGTACATTCATGCACATAAAAAGTAAATAAAATAGGGGCTGGAGGGATGGCCTAGCGGTTAAGAGCACCGACCGCTCTTGCAGAGGACCTGGGTTCGATCCCCAGCACCCACATGGCGGCTGAGAACCATCTGTAACTCCAATTCCAGGAGAACTCCAGTTCCAGGGGAATCCGACACCCTCTTCTGACCTGCGCAGCATTGCATGACATGGGTGCACAGACCTACATGCAGACAGTACATTCATATACAGACAAAAATAAATAATAAAAAAAATTTTTTAAGTAAATAAAATAAATACCTTTAAAAAATAAAAAAACAAATTAGTTTGGGATTTTTGTTTTTTCCTTCACTAGATAGATTATAGATGGGTAGATAAGTAGATAGACAATAGATTGAAAGGTAGACAATAGATGATAGATAGATGATGATAGATAGATAGATAGATAGATAGATGATAAAGAAATAATGAAGACGGTGGTTACAGCCAGTTTTCTGAGTGTTCCCAGTCCTTTACAGGCATTACTTACTTTTTTATTTTTTTTTTTTTTTTGGTCTTTTGGAGACAGGGTCTCCCTGTAGCCCCAGCTGTCCTGGAACTCGATCTGTAGACCAGGCTGGACTTGAACTCACAAAGATCCGCCTGGCTCTGCCTCCCAAGTGCTAGGATTAAAGGCGTGTGCCACCACACCCAGCTCCAACTGGCATTACTTCTTTTGGTGACCAGGCAGTGTGATGAAGTAGGCGGCGCAACTACTCCTATTGAGACATAGAGAGGCGATGTAGTCATTTCTTTAAGGGCTCACAGCTGTGACTGGCAGATTGAGGGTGGAAATCCAGGCAGCCCCGATGCCTCAGCCCACTCTTGATGGCACGAGCTTCACCTGGGTAGTACCAGCAGGTCCTTCAGAGGGTATCATAAAGATGTCAAGGTACTGGCACCAAGGAGCTGGCCTCTGAGGTGCTATTCTGAAGGGCTTCTCCTGGGCCAACACAGGGAGCTACTCTTTGTCTGTTCGAGACTATGACCCCCAGCATGGGGACACCGTGAAGCATTACAAGATCCGCACGCTGGACAGTGGAGGCTTCTACATCTCCCCGAGGAGCACCTTCAGCAACCTGCAGGAGCTGGTGGCCCACTATAAGAGTGAGTCCTGCCGAAGGCTGTGTCCCCACATCTGACTGCAGAGCCAGGGCTGGTCACTACTACAGTACTGCTCAGGTTGGGACACCAACCACAGCTTGTATCTCTCAGCTCATTGGCTTTGCTTTTTGGTAGTTTAGTTCTACAGATGAAACCAGGGTCAAATACATACAAGACAACCATTGTACCACAGCACTCACTACTCCTCACTAAGAGGGGCCCGAGTCTCAGAATCCCAGGTGCCCAGCAGCCCCTGAGGCCCTCCACCTTCCCAGCTTCCCCAGGTGAACAGTCACTCTGTGCGCTCCTGAAGGCTTATACTTCTCAAGCCAAGAGGGTACAGGTGGCATCCCATCATGCTCTGCTCCCTTGAGAATGTCCCTGGTGGTATCAGGCAAGTGGAGAGGACAAGATAAGAGGCCTCCAAAGGGCAGCTCTGGCTGGCCCAGAGCTCAGTACCCTCTGCTGACTGGGTACTCTGTTTCAGAGGGGAAGGATGGGCTCTGCCAGAAGCTGTATGTGCCCTGTGTGTCTCCCAAGCCCCAGAAGCCATGGGAGAAAGATGCCTGGGAGATCCCTCGGGAATCCCTCCAGATGGAGAAGAAACTTGGAGCTGGGCAGTTTGGAGAAGTGTGGATGGGTAAGGAGACGGGGCCAGAGCACAGAAACCAGTACTGGGAGGGAAGGGAGCACTTCAGAAGATCCCCAAGGTCCCCGGGATACCACCCAGCAGAGGGGTTTGAATAATTGCCACAGAGGGCCATTCCTGAGATAGCAAAACAAAGTGTCCACTGGGCAAACACTGTTTTGCCTTTGCGGCCAAGGTGGAGGTCGAAGGACCGCCTCTAGGAGACCAGAGTCCTAGACTAAGAAGGCCCTCCTCATGTGGATCTAGGACAGCCTACCACTTGCGGCTGACATATCCAGGGCCTCTTGGGATGATGAAAATGTATGCTGAGAGAAACAGCTTGGATTTCCAGGTGAATCCAATGCTGGCAGCTGAGGACCAAGCTGTTCAGAGAATGAGCCACAAGCCCAGCACCATGGCACACATGGCAGGACATCATAAAGTCCTGTCATACCCTGTGGTCCTTGCCCCCATACCTTAGGAACAGCAATGTCTGTTTCACAGGGGGGTATGTGGTCACAGTGCCTGGTCCCATGTGTGATCAGCCCACTGTGCGCCAGATGGTAGGGAGACAGCTTGCAAAGCGCAGACGTTCAGCCAGATGAGGCAAACATAGGAAGAACGTGTTTCCACTTCATCTATTGAGAGCCTGCTATGTGCCAGGATGAATAAAAGAATGAGGCCAGAAGGAAATAGAGCACGGAAGCTGAGGCAGATCTGAGTGGTAAAGCTGGAGTAAACAAACAGAAAAGTCATACAATGCCCTATACTCTCACCACAGAAAGACCACGAATATGGGTTAGAACTTCCTGGCAGCCAAGGCATGAATGGAAAGAAAAGGAATTACGGGATTGATAAGAGCCACAAAATGAAGCAGGGTGGGAAGGGGCAAGAGGCAAGAGTCTCTGTGACTGAGGGGACAAGGGACAGGCAGGGTGGTTAGTGCACAAAATCTGTGAGTGGAGCTGGTGAAATGGCCAACAGGTAGAAGTGCTTGCTGTGAAAGCCTGATACCTGAGGTCACCTAGAACCCACAGGGGAAGGCGATCCACTCTCAAAAGTTGTCCTCTGACCTACATGTGTACACACATACATGTATACTTTCATACGCACACATAAACAACAACAATGACAATAGCAATAATAACAAGTTAAATTTAAGAATGGGACAAGGAGCTTTGTGAGCCAGACCTGGTAGTGCAGACCTGTAACTGAAAGACTGAAGTTTAAGTCTGAACAACTAGTGAGCTCTTGTTTCCAAATAAAAGTAAGAAGAAGGATGGAATATAGCTCACTGATAGAGCACTTTCCTAGTATGAAGCGAGCCCTAGGTCCAATCTCTAGCTGTGAAAGAAAAAAAATAGACTTTGATGGATGACAAGGATGGAAAGGTGGGTGGGCATTGATAATTCAAGCAGGACCTATGAGCCTGGCATTTATTTCAAGAGCAGTGTCAAGGTTAAATTATGTACAGGACCATGTCACAATCTGATAAGTGGTTTAAGGATTATTATCATTAATTTTTTTCACAGCGCTGAATCAGGCAGGGCCTTGCACATGCTAGCAAGTTCTACCATTAAGCTCCATCCCCAGTCCTTGTTTTTTGAGACATGATCTTACTGTATAGCTGGCCTGGAACTCCCAGTCCTCCTGCCTCGACCTCTCAAGTACCCCAAGCCCAGCTCTAAGGCTAGTTTTTAATCTTGCAAACAGTCCTTCTGGGGGAGTCTTTGCAGATGAGGAAACCACAGCTCAGAGAACTTAGGTGATTTTTCTTAGTTTCACACAGTTAGGAATCAGGGAACCAGCCTCACAACTGCCTGAGGTCAAAGGGCTGAGGAGGTCAGGGAGTCCTTGCTGGGAGAGGGAGGTCTGCAGCTAGCCTCCAGAGATGCTGGATCCTAACAGCTTTCCCTGCTCTCCACACTCTCCAGCCACCTACAACAAGCACACCAAGGTGGCGGTGAAGACGATGAAGCCGGGGAGCATGTCAGTGGAGGCCTTCTTGGCAGAAGCCAACCTGATGAAGACTCTGCAACACGACAAGCTGGTGAAGCTGCATGCTGTGGTCACACAGGAGCCCATCTTCATTGTCACCGAGTTCATGGCCAAAGGTATGTGGGCTGGGGTACAGGCTGTGGCCCAAGATGGCCCATTTTGGACTCAAAGGTGACCTTGATGTGGCAAGTCCTCGGGGAGCACCAACACTGCAGCCTTCTGACTCACAGAGGGGAATCACATGAAAAGGTCACCAAGGGAAAGGGATGGCAGAACAGGTACATGGCTTCCTCGTGGCCTACACCTTGGAACAGTCCCTCTTGGAACCTTGGTGCTGGGCAGCAAGCTCTGCTTGGACTACTGATGGATGAGAGGCCACATAGACCATAGGACGAGGTGATGCTCTCAGACACCTGACTCTCACTTCACAGTGTGGTCCACCCAGCCTACTGTAGTCCACTCACAGAATCATTAGAAATAACCATAACCACTGTTGCCATTTCAGGCTATGAAGCTTGAGGCTACCTAACCCAGTGACTCTTATATCTCAGGGATGTTTGTTTGAGACAGAGTCTCACTCCATAGCCAGATGGCCTGGAACTCACTATGTAGCCCAGGCTAGCCTTAATCTCATAACAGTCTTCTTGCCTTAGCCTCTCAAGTGCTGAATTGTAGGCATCCATCTCCAAAAATCTTAGGGATTTTTTTTTGTATTTTTGAGACAGGGTCTCCCTTTTAGTACCAGCTGTCCTGGAGCTCATGCTGTAGACCAAGCTGGCCTTGAACTCACAGAGATCTGTCTGCCTCTGCCTCCCGAGTGCTGGGATTAAAGGTGTGCACCACCATGCCCAGCTAGGGATTTTTTGTTTTAATTTTATTTATTTCTGTATGTGTATGAATGTACTGTCTGCATGGAAGTCTGTGCACCCGTGTCGTGCAACGCCGCAGAGGTCAGAAGAGGGTGTCGGTTTCCCCTGGAACTGGAGTTCTCCTGGAATTGGAGTTTCAGATGGTTCTCGGCCGCCATGTGGGTGCTGGGGATCAAACCTGGGTCCTCTGTAAGAGCGGTCGGCACTCTTAACCGCTAGGCCATCTCTCCAGCGCCCGGGATTTTTGTTTTAAGAAAGCTGTCTCGGGCTGGAGAGATGGCCTAGCAGTTAAGAGCACCGACCACTCTTGCAGAGGACCCGGGTTCGATCCCCAGCACCCACATGGCGGCCGAGAACCGTCTGAAACTCCAATTCCAGGAGAACTCCAGCTCCAGGGGAATCTGACACCCTCTTCTGACCTCCGCGGCATTGCACAACACGGGTGCACAAATTTGCATGCAGACAGTACATTCATATACATACAGAAATAAATAAAATTAATAAAAAAATTTTAAAAAAGAAAGCTGTCTCACTGTCATTTTTATTCCTGCTCACTTTTGGATAAACAGAAACATCTCATACAGTGTCATCCACTGTGACTTGAAATCTCAAAACCCTTTCCATTTTCTAAAGCTATGGTTAGCTGACGTTATAAGCCACTGTCCTGGGCACCCAGTCTCACAAGGCTCTATCAGTCAGAATCTGGCTAGCAACCAAAAAGTCCTTTGAGAAAAACCCAGATTCTAGTGTTCAAATACTGGAAATGGTAAGCCAATGGTTTATTTAAATCCAGCACTATGCCTGGGCAGTGGCGAATGAAATCCCAGTTCTTGTTTAGCTGAGGCAGGAAGATTGCTAAATTCCAGGAATTGGAGTGTAGCCTGAATGGCATAGCATGACGCCATCACAAGAAGCAAAAGTCTGCTGGAGATGTAGCTCAGTGGTAGAGCACTTGCCTGGCATGTGAGAGGCCCTGGGTCCAATCTCTAGTTCTTCAAAAAGAAAAAAAAAAAAACATACTTCATTGTTATGAAAATGTCAACCATTTTTCACTGAAAGGCTGAATGTTGTCAATGTTCCTCCTCCTTCCCCTCCATAGGAAGCCTGCTGGACTTTTTGAAAAGTGAAGAAGGCAGCAAGCAGCCCTTGCCAAAACTCATCGATTTCTCAGCCCAGGTAAGAGCCTGACTGGAACGTGGGAGAGGGGCTGGAGTTCATTTATCTGCTTTGCTGACCATACATGAGGCTATGAGGGTAACAGAAAGTGACTTGGATGGAGCTTGGGTATGAAAGTGTACTTTCTGGGGCTGGAGTTAAGTCAGTGGTTAAGAGCATTGACTACTCTGGCAGAGGACCCGGGTTCGATTCTCAGCACCCACATGGCAGCTAAGAACTGTCTTTAAGCCAGGCATGGTGGCACACTGCTTTAATCCTAGCACTTGGGAGGCAGAGACAGGCGGATCTCTGTGAGTTCAAGGCCAGCCTGGTCTACAGAGTGAGTTCTAGACCAGCTGGAGCTATAGGAAGACCCTGTCTCAAAAAGTAAAAAAGACAAAAAAAAAAAAAAAGAGAGAGAGAGAGAGAAAGAGAAAGAAAGAGCAAGTGCACTTTCTGTATGTATTCTCATCCGTCCATATGCACAGGAATTTTCCAGGACCCAGTGGTTACCAAAACCTGTAGATGCTCTAGTCCCTTGTTAGAAAATGATGTGTTTGCAAGTACCCTACACATATTCTCCTGTATAATATTTAAATTGTCTCCAGATGATTTACACACTCCAACATAAATGCTGTATAAATAGTTATGTTGCCTGTGGGATAATAATGAAAGTCTGTAGAGGTTCAGTGCACATGCGATTATTTTTAGAGTATTTTCATTCAGCAGTTGTTGAATCTGTGGATGAAGAACCGGTAGACAGGACAGTTCTTTACATGGACCAACTCATGCAATACTCATATCAACCTTATGGGGTAGTGTTTATTCATTTTTGTGTGTGTTTTAGTGTTAGGGATAGAACCCAGGTCCTCGTACATGCTAGACAAGCATTCTGCCCTTGAGCTACATCCCAGCTCATGTTATCCATTCTTATGTAACAGATCGCCTGAAATGACAATGACTATTTCCCATGGTTCTATGGGTTTGTCATGGTGGGATAAGTGCACCAGACTGTGTGGTGACATGGGTAGGACATCAGAGACACTGTCTCATCCTTACAGTCTCTCCCCCATGTGGCCTCTCATTCCTCAGTATTTTTTTTTTTGAGACAGGGTCTCCCTATAGTCCCAGCTGGCCTGGAACTCATACTGTAGACCGGGCTGGCCTTGAACTCATGGAGATCCACCTGCCTCTGCCTCCTGAGTGCTAGGATTAAAGGCATGCACCACCACACCCAGTTTAAAGACAGTTCTTAGCCACCACGTGGGTGCTGGGAATCTAACCTGGGCACCGCTGAGCCATCTCTCCAGCACCTTGTTCCTCAGTGTTTTAAATAGAGCTTTTTTGCAGTCCAGCACCAAGGTTCCAAGAGGGAGTGATCCAAGGTGCAAGGCCTTGTTAAGCCTCATTGCACTACACTTGCTAATGTCCTATTGGGCAAAGCCAGTCACAGCAGCCAAGACCAGAGTCAGTGTGGGAAGGAAAGGACCGAGTACTGGTGGGCATAGCTCACTGGAGCTCCATATAGTCTGGTCACAGAAAGGTAATTGTCATCCCATTTTCCAAACAAGGAAGTAATGTGAAGAAGTACAGTACAAGCTGGCCTTGGGGGTGAATGCCTATATTCCTAACACTCAGGAGGGAGAGGGAGGTGGAACAGGAGTTCTAGGCCAGACTTGAACTGTAGATCCCGTCTGTCCCCAAAAGATACAGATGAGGAAACTGAAGCCCAAGCTGGGCTAAGTTGCTGGGCTAATGTGGTGGATGCAGCAATGAAGAAAATAGCAAACACTGCTGTCCTTATAGAGTTCACCTGCAGATAGGTCCTCAGCTATTAAACAGTGGGATCTCTTAGAGACATACCACCACCCCGTGACCCTGGCTCCAAGTCAGAAGAGTAAGTGTCCAGAAAAGAGGAGCCGTAAACCATAGAAATACATCTTAAACCTCCATTCGAAAAGATAAAGTAAAACAAACATAACAAATTAAAAAGACAAACATTTGGGGCCTAGGGTTTAGCTTAGTGGTACAGAGCTTTCTTCCTTCCCCAACACTGACCAAATAAGAAAAATCCTTTCTCATCTCCCCCTCACCCACAGCCTAAGGATTGTTTTCCCTCAATCCTGTTTCCTGCTCGCCCCTATCTGTGGTAGGACAGGGAGGACAGGGGTACATGGGAGTGTCCAGGCTTGATCAGAGGCTTTACAGAGGAGGTAGTCTCTAGGAAGAACCTCGAAGGATGAGAAGTTCTGCAGATGGAGAGAGGGAACAGGGTTCTAGATAAAAGTAACACCCTGCGTAAACACCCAAAAGGGAAATGAAGGGACTGAGACTGGTCAACCAGAGCCTCAAGGGTAGCACAGATGAACAGGGTGCAGCCCAATGGGAGTTGAGGGAGTTTGCAGCTGGGCCTAGGGCGGAGCCTGGTGGGGAGGCCCAGAGCTGAGCTCATTTGAGTACACAAATCCCAGGGGCCAGAGCCACTGACAATGTCTAACAAGAGGCTCCACTTTCTGAATGCCAGAGGGATATGGAAATCAAGGCCAGGCACTTCTCCCCCAGAGGTCCCCAGTCCTTTGGGAAACAATAGTCTGCCCTGTTACTGAAGTATAACCACCAAACTAGCAGGAACCTGCAGAGCAAGGGTCATAGGCTGCATCAGGAGCCATGGGCTTGGGATGTAACTTAGTTTGTAGAGTGCTTACCTAGCAAACACAGAGCCCTGAGTTTGATCCCCAGAACTCCGTAAACCAAGCTTGGTGGTACATGGCTGTAATCTGAATACTTGGTAGGGATTCGGGGGTGGAAGTAAGAGGATCAGAAGGCTCAAGTAATCCTTAGCTATATAATGAGTTCTAAGTCAGCCTGGGATACATGAAACTCTGCCTTTAAAAAACAGAACCAGCTAGGCATGGTACACGCCTTTAATCCTAGCACTTGGGAGGCAAAGGCAGGCGGATCTTTGTGAGTTCAAGGCCAGCCTGGTCTACAAAGCGAGTTCCAGGACAGCCAGAGCTACAGTAGGGAGACCCTGTCTCAAAAAGACAACAACAACAACAACAACAACAAAAAAAACAGAACCAAGCTGGGTGGGGCACACACCTTTAATCCAGCACTCAGGAGGCAGACAGATCTTTGTGAGTTCAAGGCCACCCTGATCTATGTAGTGAGTTCCAGGACAGCTGGGCTAAAAGGAGATCCTGTCCCAAAAAAGACCAAAAACAGCTGGGCGTGGTGGCACACACCTCTAATCCTAGCACTCGGGAGGCAGAGGCAGGCGGATTTTTATGAGTTAAAGGCTAGCCTGGTCTACAGAGCGAGTTCCAGGACAGCTGGGGCTACAGGGAAACCCTGTCTTGAAAAGACAAAAAAAAAAAAAAAAAGACCAAAAACAAACAAGCAAATTATGTGGTGTTACAAAGGAAATAAGACTCGTTGCGGCTGGAGGAGAGATGGCCTAGCAGTTAAGAGCGCTGACCGCTCTTACAGAGGACCCGGGTTCAATCCCCAGCACCTACATGGCGGCTGAGAACCGTCTGAAACTCCAATTCCAGGAGAACTCCAGTTCCAGGGGAATCCAACACCCTCTTCTGACCTCCACGGCATTGCACAACAGGGGTGCACAAACCTACATGCATACAGTACATTCATACACATACAGAAATAAATTTTTAAAAATTAAATTAAAAAAAATATAAAACATTAAAAAAAAAATGAGAAATAAGCTGTAGTGTCTCCCTAATAACTTTTTCAAACTGTTCTTCTTTTTTAATATCTTTTTTTAAATGTTATTTATTTTTTTATGTGTATGAATGTACTGTCTGCATGTAGGTTTGTGCACCCATGTCGCGCAATGCCGCGGAGGTCAGAAGAGCAGTCTAGGCCATCTCTCCAGCCCCCAAACTGTTCTTCTAAGGATGCCTTATAAACTTCCCACACTTTCCGAGCAAGACCCTTCCATACTCCACTCCCTATACCTTCTGTTCCAGACAAAAGTCAGTCTTAAATTTCTGTTTGGAAAATCTGGGCCTCCATTTCTGCTGCTGCCTCTGGCGCCCCTGCTGTCTATTCTCTGCAAATGCACCACCACTCACCTCAGGCTTTGAGCAGGCTGGCTGGTCCTTAGGCCTGTATGATCAGACCCTCCCACTCCAGGTTCCCCTAGATAATCTCATCTGACCACACCCAGCTACAGGGCTCTGCAATTCTGGGCTCTCTGGAGGAAGCCTGATTTGTTTTTATTTTTAATTTTTTTAAAATTTATTTCTGTATGTGTACGAATATACTGTCTGCATGCATGTCTGTGCACCCATGTCGTGCAATGCCGTGGAGGTCAGAAGAGGGTGTCAGATTCCCCTGGAACTGGAGTTCTCCTGGAATTGGAGTTTCAGACAGTTCTTGGCCGCCATGTGGGTGCTGGGGATCGAACCCGGGTCCTCTGTAAGAGCGGTCGGTACTCTTAACTGCTAGGCCATCTCTCCAGCTCGAGGCAGCCTGATTTGAAGCTGCTATCAGACTCAAACTTGTGAGCCAAGACAAGTATCTTTGTAAAATATATCATGAATCCTTCACAAGGCTCCAAAGCAGGTTTATAAACTGTTAAAGTGCCATTTTCCGGGCATATCTTCCACCTCTTTTAAGTCCTAACCCGTTTAAGTAAATACAGGTGTCTTTCTACCAGAAGCTTTCAGGGTTATCCACTAGGGGGAAAAAAAATCCTTTCACATTGTTATTTATTTGGAAACCACAGTGATTCTCAAATATGCATCAGATTACATCAAGGGAGTGCTTGAAGTCTGCTATCGCTCCTCATGCCCAGAATAAAATCCAGTCTCCTTTCCTGCCTCGGACCTTGCTCATCTTCTCAGTTCTGGCTGTCCTGTCCTACCTTATGCTGGCTTCCAGCTGTGCACCTGCCTGGAATGTTCTTATTCAACACATGTATTATTATGGTCATTCTGTTCCCTGCTAAGATCTCATCTCCCTCAAGTATCTTCACTGACCACTCAGTCCAGCAGACCCTCTGCCCTTCTGTCTTGTCCCCCACCCTGCCTTTTCTCTATGATGCTCACACCCTGCAGGGGCTGTGCCTGGCTAACCACCGTTCAAGAGACAGGACGGGCACCCATAAGAGAGTCTGAGGACTTTCTCTCAATAAACAAGTGACTTTTCCCTATCCAGGCTGCAATGAGGGCAAAAGAAGGGAGATAATATGGCATGGGTCTTGGTTGTCCCCAGAAAGAGGGAGCAGGTGAATGTTCTTCATGGTATCCTAATTCCTGCATGTCCTGAACAAAAAGTCACACCGTTTTTTTTTTTTTCCCAAAAGGCTCTCTCTAGAAGTTTTGATACTCCAGAGAAGCCTCCAACACAAGCCAGGCTTTGAGAATGCCCCCAGTCTTGATAGGGGACACAGAGAAGTCCCAGACTGAGCCCAAGACCCTTCTGACAAAAATCAGGAGCTCGTCAGACATTTCCCAGTTTTCTCCCACATCTGTATTGGGGTGAAAGCCTTTGGGGGTGAATCATAGGTGGCATTTGTGAGAATGACAATGTCTCTTCTGCATACAGATTGCAGAAGGCATGGCTTTCATCGAGGAGAGGAACTACATTCACCGAGACCTCAGGGCCGCCAACATCTTGGTCTCTGCAACGCTGGTGTGTAAGATCGCAGACTTTGGCCTGGCACGGGTCATTGAAGACAATGAGTACACAGCTAGGGAAGGTAGGGAACACTGCTCACCTGGACAAGCTGTGAGATCTAAGCACCAACACCTGTTAAGAGGGACTGGGAAAGGCAGTCCTCTAGGCTGACTTCTATATCAAGCTTAGCTGCCGTCCTTCTGCACAGTACATTAGCTACTTTGTTATTGCTTTGGCTTTTTCTTAGAGGAAACAGTCCCTCACAGTGGGGAAGTCACTGCACCAGGAGCACACTGCTGGTCACATTGTATCCATAGTCGGGAGACAGAAAGAGATACTGGGCAGTGCTCTGCTCCCTCTTTCCTGCAGTCCAAGACCACAATCCATGGAATGGTACTGCCCAGTTCAGAGTGGATCTTCCCAGCACAGTAAAGTCCCTCACTGGCATGCCCAGGGGTTTCTCTCCTAGCTGATTTTTATATCCTGTCAATTTGATAATATTAATATCACACAGGACTTGAAGAAATTTCAAGATCAGATTATGAAGATCAGTTTTAGACTTGGACAAATAGAGGTTGAAATGAAAGATTAGAGGAACTTTGTATTAGTCACTTTTCTGTTGCTGTGATAGAACACCATGACCAAGGAACTTATAAAAGGAAGAGTTTATTTGAGTTTACGATTGACAATTCCAGGGAATTAGAGTCCATTGTGGCGGGAGGCATGGTGGCTGGATCTGGAGCAGCATGCTCATTCAAACCACCACATTCCACTCCCTGGCCCCCATAGGCTCCTGACCATATAAAATGCAAAATGCATTCAGTCCAGCCCCAAAAGTCCCCATAGTCTTTACGAGTTTCAATGCCATTCAAAAGTCCACAGTCCAAAGTCTCTTCTGAGACTCAGGCCAATCTCCTAAACTATAAGCTCCTGTAAAATCAAAAGACAAATTACATATTCCCAATGTACAGTGGAACCGAATACACATTCCCATTCCAAAAGGGAGGAATAGAGGCATAGTGAGGAAATACTGGACCAAAACAAGACCGAAAACCAGCAGGGCAAAAACCAAGTGCAGTAGCTCCATGTGCGACTTCTGGGACTTGACTTCCAAAGGGCTTAGATGGCTCAGCTCTTCCAGCTTTGCTTACAACATACATCTCTTTCTTAGGCTGGTACCACTCCCTGTATGCAGCTCTCCTTGGCAAATATCTCACAGGTCTGGCATCTCGAATGTCTTCTTGGGGTCTCTGCTGCCAACCAGACTTCACATTCACGGCTTCATGCAATGGCCTATCAGGGCCTACTTTATGCAGGGACACCCTGCTGCGCTCTGCCTGACCTTGGCAGCTCTCTGAAACCGTGGAGGAAGAACTGATGACCCCTTCACTCTTGCAAACTTCATGCCTCTAAAGCCAGCACCACGTGAATAAAATTGCCAAATCTGGCTGCAAGTTCAGGATGGAATCTCTCCTACTTTAACTACATTTGCAATTTTTCTCTGCCCTGGACTTGTTGGAGTAGAAAAATGCTTTCAGTATTTTCCTTTCAAAAGCTGGAGAATTAGCTGGATGTGGTCTTGCCCTGAAGGTATTGATTCTTTTGTTTACTTATAAATCTCCAGGCCTCTCCTTAATCACTTTAGTCTCCTTATGAAAGGGAGCCTCTCCTTCACATGCCTTGGCCCCACCTTTAATCTTCCTAGTGGGGTTTTCAGATCCAAACTGTACATTCTGCATTTCTTTCTGCCCCACCTGCCCTTCTCCACTGTAGGTCTGCATAATATTCACCATTAAATGCCACGCCACCATTTCTACATTAGGCTGACTTGAAATATCCTCCACCAAAGACATCAGTCCATTGCTTTTCAACTTAGCATCAGGCAAGCATTTGGGCTGTGGGCAAACTGCTGCCAGACTCTTTATCAAAATATCCCAGTTGCTGCCTAAGTCTTTATCCTCCTTTGGAACCACATCTTTTGCAGCAATGCTTTCTTCCAGGCCTCCACTAGAATGGCCCTTTAAGCTCTGCTTACACTAGTCAACAGCCTTTCTAGCCAAAGTTCCAAAGTCTTCCACATTTCTCCAAACATCCACATGGTCAGGTTCTTCACAGCCAACAGCCCACTCTCTGGTACCAAATTACTGTATTAGTCACTTTTCTGTTGCTGTGATAAAACACCATGACCAAGGAACTTATAAAAGGAAGAGTTTATTTGAGCTTACGATTGGTAGTTCCAGGGAATTAGAGTCCATTGTGGCGGGAGGTATGGCGGCTGGATTTGGAGCAGGAAGCCGAGGGTCACATCTCGCAAAGAGCACAGGAAGCAGAGAGAGAGACTGGAGACCACGAGGCTTGTTAAACTCACTAAGCCTGCCCCCAGTGACACACTTCCTCCAGCACGGCCACACACCCCAAGACCTCCAAAAACAGCGCCACCAACTGGAGACAAACGTCTGAATACCTAGAGCCTATGGGGGACACTCATTCAAACCACCACAAACTTTATGCCCAGTGGACAAAAAGTGAGAACTATCTAAATGCCCATCAGTAGACTGGATATATGAATTGTATCTCATTCACATGATACAGCCATGAGAAATCCTATACGAGGGTCTGGAAATGAAGCTCAGTAGTAGAGGCTTGCCTAACTTGTACAAGGGCTATGGTCCATCCCCATCTCTGGGGAAATGAAAGGAGGGGAAAAAAATCACACACCAGTGCCACATGAAACTAAATGTGTGGCCTAACATCAACATGAAGGAAATCAGTCAAAAGAGAGTAGATTCTGGATGGTTCCATATTGTGGAGCTCAAAAACAGATAACTGTATGAAAGCTCAGAGCAGTCTTCATAACAGCCCCAAACTGAAGCCACCCTAATTAATGTCCAAAAATGATGTACAGATAAAACAGAGAATAGCCATGCCATAAAATGATGTGAAGTAGTGTCAGAAGATGCCATAAACCACCTCAGCCTTGGGAATGTTGTGTTAAATAAAAGCCAGACCCAAACACACGTATTTGTTGCTCTTTATAGGAAATGTCCAAAAGAGACCTTTACAAACAGTCCTGGAGACTCAGACTGAAGTGTGGTGGTGCTAGGAGTTTGGGGGAGGACATGTGACAAAAATATTCTAGCTGGGTGTGGTGAAGCACGCCTTTAATCCCAGCACTCAGGAGTCAGAGGCAGGCAGGATCTCTGTGAATTCAAAGCCAGCCTGATCTACATAGTGAGTTCCTGGACAGCTGGGGCTATAGAGAGACTCTGTCTCAAAAAATATATATTCTAAAATTCACAACTTTGTGACTATTATGTCATTAAATCATACACCTGAAATGTGGATATTTCATGGTCTGTGGATGATAATCTCATTAAAACTGTAAAACAATTCCCCCAAACATGCAGATGGTCTTACTGCACAATAGTTCAATATATGATTTTTTGATAGTTTTAGGAAGCATAGAAAGAGTTCAAGTGTTTCCTTCACCCAGTGAGGTTGGATACAGGCCCTGGGGCCTGAGACAAGATTTCAATCCCCTTCTATTATAGCTGTTTGGGAAGTGAATTAGGAAGAAAACAAGATCCAACCTGGATGGAAGGAGCCGGGAAGGGGCAAGGCCAGAAAGCACTTACTCAAACTGTTTTCACATGACAGCCCCCGAGGGTGAAAAGGTCTCATTTCCTGTATTGGCAGTGACAGTGGCATCTTTTCACAGGCAGGACCCAACCCTAAATGGGGGCAGCAGGGTCAACATGGCAGTTCTAATCAGATGTCCTGCAACAAGGGTTGTGGTCCCAGTTCAGTCACTTCCTTCCTCCTTGGGGCATGTAAAGAGGGGCAGAGTCTGTCACAGATGCTGCTTCCTACATGAAGCCTGCCAGGTTTATGTGCAGCTCTGAAAGGCTCCCTCAGTCATGTGCTGTGACTTGGTGGTCCAGCTTCTCAGCCTCCATGAAGCCAAAAGTCCTGTTGAAGTCTTTGAAATGGAACTCCTTGTAGCCTTCCGGTTCCTTCCACCAGATAAGCCCTGCAGTCTGCAGCAGCTGGCCCAGCACCTCAGCCTGTGTGTTCTGCCAGCCATGATAGGGAGACGTGGGCTGCAGGTGGCAGCAGAGAAGTGATTGAGGGTGGGGTTCCCAAGGCAGCTGCCAGGGGCAACTTGCTTTTCAACTATGCAAAGTTAGGTGGGGCTGGCACATGCCTGTGTTCTCAGCACTGGGAAAGTGATGCCAGAAGGATCATGAATTCAAAGCCATCTACTGTCTGCTACGTAGTGAGTTCAAGGCCAGCTTAGGCTATCTGAGATGTTATCTCACAAAATAGAAAGAAGGGAGGGAGGGATAGAGGGAGGGAAGGAAGGAGGAAGGGAGGAAATTTCCCACTTTGACTTTTGATCTCTGCCTGCCTAGAGATAGGTAATATTTCCTCATGATAGTGGGCCACAGCAGTGCACTGCATCTCTGTTAGCCTAGAGGGAAGGAAAGAAGGAGTAGGGAAGGAAAAATGACTGGTGCAAACCTCAAGTGCCAGCCAAAGTCCTGCCCTACCCCCCATGTCTGGGGGAGAGAATTGAGGCATCAGCTTTGACCTAGACTTAAGGCCTCCTGAAGCCCCTCTGTCCCAAAGATTGTGTGATCTCTACAACTCCACTGTTCCGAATTAGAATTCACTGGGTATCAGCTGAATCAAAGGGATGGCTGCCCAGAGTGAGCTCCCAGGCTCTGTCCCTCTGCCCACACCTCCCTTCTCCAGGCATCTGTCCTCAGGGCAGATGTCCCTTGCTACCACAGGGGAGGGGTGTTACATTGCAGGAACAGAACCTCGCTATGCTATGGGATCATCTGCTGCCCTGTCCTGTTTCCTCTCACTCTGGCAGAGCCCTAGCCCTCACTGCTCCCCAGACTCACCCTGACTCTGCTCCATCCAACCCTGCAGGAGCCAAGTTCCCTATCAAGTGGACAGCTCCTGAAGCTATCAACTTTGGCTCCTTCACCATCAAGTCAGACGTCTGGTCCTTTGGTATCCTGCTAATGGAGATCGTCACCTATGGCCGGATCCCTTACCCAGGTAGGGAAAGGGACATGGGCTTAGGGAGGTGTCTAGAACCCATCCTGGCAAAGGTTATTCTTGTCAACATGTCAACTAAACTGAGCTCTTGATCTTCCCCCAACCTCCCTTCACCATACTCATTTCGGTTACAAGTACCACCGTCCCCCTGCAGCCTAGGGGTTCCTTTGTCCATTCCTTCTTTCCCACCCCTTATCACACCCAATTAATGACAAAGTTCAGCTGTTTGAGCAGGTAGAAGGGCAGCAGAGGCTGGTACAGGCAGGGCCCATGGTATTGTAAAGAGTGTGTTAGTGTCTAGTAAGCCATGGGTGGGGGCCAGGAGATAATTTGATTTCTACTTTTAAGAGATGCATGCTTGGGGGCCAGACAGATGGCTCAGTAGTTAAGTGCACTGCTGCTCTTGCAGAGGACCCAGATTTGGTTCCCAGCACCCACATGATGGCTCACACTTGCTGTAACTCCATTTGCCGGGGATCTGATGCCCCCTTCTGGCCTCTGTCAACACCAGGCATACATGTGGTACACATACATACCAGCAGGAAACACACACATAAAGTAAAAGTTGTTTTTTTTTTTTTCAAAAGAAAGATGCATACTTTGGTTCACTGTGAACGGGGGAGTGTGGGAACAGGGTTAGCACCCAAGCAGCTATGAACAGGGTTAGCACCCAAGCAGCTATGAACAGGGTTAGTACCCAAGCAGCTGTGAACAGGGGGTGGCACTGGTGAACTGGGCTGCATTTCAAAAGAAGAAAAGATACAGCTTTCTAGGAAAGACAGTCAAGGATGGTTATCCTGGTATCAAAAGAACAAATCCAAACTGGAAATTCGATTTCTCTGTTAAATTTATAGTTTTACACACACACACACACACACACACACACACACACACACACACACATGCATATATATATATAATATATATATTATATATATATATATGTGAAGCAGTTAATACATGAGCTTAGAATTCACGATTGCTAATACAAATTGAAGAGCCCCCCCCCAAGGCATGATGGCTCACATCTGCAATCCTAGCACTCAGGAAGCTGAGATATTAATACTGCTCTGAGTTCAAAGCCAGGCTGGGCTAATACTGAGACCTTGGTTTTGACAAACAAGAAAAAATATTTTAACTAAAACTCAAAGTAAGATTGGGGATCATAGGCATTTGACAGGTTTTACTTTGGTGGGAACAAGGCCTCACTGACTCATTTGATAGTTTTTATACATAACTACTGTAAATTTAAAAAGAACAAGGAAATGGTCTTGTTCAGAGTGACTTTGAGTCTGGCCACCTGTTTGTGGGTATACTCTGTCAGGCAATAGATTAGAGAACCTATATCCATTCAGATGCATGAGGCTGCAAATAACAAAAAAAGACGACTAGCCAGTTGTGGTGGCATGTGTTTTTAATCCCAGCACTCTGGAGGCAGAGGCAGGTAGATCTTGTGAGTTGGAGGCCAGCCTGGTCTACATAATGAGTTCCAGGCCAGCCAGGGCTAAATAGTAAGATCTTGTCTCGAAATAAGTAAGCAAATAATGAACTAAGAGTGGCAGAAGCGATAGGCGACTGTGCTGCCTCCTGAGAGGCCCAGCATGGCATTGCGTTAGCTCAGCAGCTGAACAGCTATCAGGACTAGGAATTCGTTTCTGTATCTTACCCATGTGGTCAGGCGGTTCCTGCAGCTCCATTCTCCATTCTTTCCCCCATTTAATTCCACGCCTCTTTCTCAGGAATGTCCAACCCAGAGGTAATCAGGGCACTAGAGCATGGGTACCGGATGCCTCGACCAGATCACTGCCCAGAAGAGCTATACAGCATCATGACCCGTTGCTGGAAGAGTCGACCAGAGGAGCGGCCAACCTTCGATTACATTCAGAGTGTGCTAGATGACTTCTACACGGCCACTGAGAGCCAGTATCAACAGCAGCCTTGATGGACAGGATAGGAGCAGAGCCAGGAGCCCCTGCAGTGCCCGTGCTGTGCTCTAGAACCACCACCATTCTTCCCACTCCCAGACACTTACACACACACACACACACACCAGACCGATTCCTCAGCTATCAAGCCAGTGGGTTATTCATAATCTTTTTTTTTTTTTTGTCTTTTTGAGACAGGGTCTCCCTGTAGCCCCAGCTGTCCTGGAACTCACTCTGTAGACCAGGCTGGCCTTGAACTCACAAAGATCCACCTGCCTCTGCCTCCAGAGTGCTAGGACCAAAGGTGCACCCAGCTAGACTTCATAATCTTTTTGCTTCTAGCCATCTGCAATCTGCCGTTCTCAAGAGGCCAATAGTTGATATTTCCATTGCCTGGGATAGTTGAATTCCAGCTATAGTTGTGGTTTAAGTGGGAAAGTTTTAAAATAAAAGTATTTAAATAAAAGATATGAATATCAAGGCTTTTCCCCTGTCTTTCCAATTCCCAAATGCCTATTTGCCTTCTTGCTGTGTGACGTATCAGGAAGGAGGACCTTCCCAGAGGTGTGGAGTGTGAAGAAAAAATCCGGGCTGGGGAGATAGGTCAGTGGGAAAACTGCCTGCCTTGAAACCACGAGGACCTGAGGGTAAAATGCTTGCTGTGGCGGCTCATGCTCTAGGGAGCAGAGACAGGAGGGTCCCTGGGCCCACTGTCCAGCCAGGCTAGCCTAATTGGTGAGCTCCAGGGCAACGAGGGACCCTCTCTCAAAGGAGGCAGACAGTGTTCCAGATGATACATGAGGTTGTTTTCTGGCCTGCATACACAGGTGTACACAGCTGCTTACATACATACACCTGCACACACACACACACACACACACACACACACACACACACACAAAGAAGGAAAAATGAGACTTGATGCTCAAGGTCTTCTGTCCTAAAATAGTTGTTGGCTGAATTGACTTTCTGTTGACACTGTCACCAACCCCACATGCATGGATGGCTTCAAACAGCTCATGCTTATCATCCCTTAGTACAGAAGGCGGGAGTGTGGAATGGGCTGGCAGAGTTGCCCTGGAGATTCTAGGGTTTCCTTCCTTTGCCTTTTCTGGCTTCTAGAGGCTGCCCACACCCTTGACTGCAGGCTCTGAGCATGGCTGCGACCTCTGCCTCTATCATCGAGTCTCCTCTGATTTGGAGTCTCCTGCTTCCCTCTTTAAAGTTCCTTCCAATTACACTGGACTCATCTGAAAAAGCCAAAATAATTCTTTCATCTCATGATCCTTAGTCACATTTGCAAAGTCCCCTTTGCCATGAAAGGTAACATTTTTCTCAGTCTCTGGGGACTAGCACATGCACACCTTTGAAGGACCACTGCCCACCATATTGGTGTCTGCGTGCTGGACGGTTTTGCCCCCTAGAAGCTGGGTCTCCCAGGATATCGAGTGTGATTTCTCTCCTGTCAGGCCACACTGATACACGAGCTGGACTCCCCCAGGACTGGTGACCATTTCCCATGGCCACACAGCCACCATGGTTGCTAAGATAGTCTTTTTTTTAATGTGTATGAATGTACTGTCTGCATGTAGGTAGGTGCACCCGTGTCATACAATGCTGCGGAGGTCAGAAGAGGGCATCGGATTCCCCTGGAACTGGAGTTAAAGATGGTTCTTAGCCGCCATGTGGGTGCTGGGAATTGAACCCAGGTCCTCTGCAAGAGCAGTCGGCTGAGCCATCTCTCTAACCCCAAGATAGTCTTTATCAATACAAATGATCTTGAGTCTGGAGACAGGACTTCTGAGAGCTATCTGGTACTTCATAAGGGAAGCTCTGGATGGACAGTCTGGAGACCTGACAGGAAGCAGAGAAGACGAGAAGGTGGGGCCCTTCCTGCATGTTGTCTCAGCCCACAGCTACTGGCCATAAACTTTTGTCATGGGGGGCAACAGCGGGATGGGGTGTGAGGACAGTTTTCCCCTGAAGGCTCTGCATCACAGCACCTCTTAGGGTCACACCAAACCTACTGAATTGACTGAATTTCTCAGTAACTTAGAGGTCTAACCTTAGAAACTGGGTATGATAGTACTGGAAATTAAGGCAAGCAGAGTTTTAATTTACATGTGTTTAAGAGGGGAAAAAAAAGTCACTGCTTTTCCTGTTTTCATATGACAGCCGCCTCTCCCTGCCCACTTCTATTATCTTAAATGGTGTAGGGATCTCTCCCCATCAGCCATCCTGCAGCAGGGTACATCCACTGGGTAGGGGTAGCAACATACCTCTCATCTGGTTCAGTTCTAACCTGAAGGTCCTGTCACATCCCACAGGAGGAGCTCAGTTCCCAGGACTTCCTCTGTTACTTTAGACTCTAGTCTCAAGCCCCAGGCCGTTTCAATCCTGCTTCTAACCCAATAGCCAATAACCAGGCTTCCCACAGCTCCCGCCTTAGGTTTGGTTCATTCACTCAAGCTGCTCACAGAGCTCAGGAAGAGAATGGGGTTTACTGTTTTATTATAAAGGATATTACAAAGAAAAGATGAAGGAACATGTATGGGAAAAGAGGCCACATGGAAACTTCCATGTCCTCTCCAGACCTGCCATCCTCTAGAAATCTCCACATGTTCAGCTGCCAGGAAACTCTCTGAACCCTGTCCTTTTAAGGTTCATGGAGACTTCATTGTCTAGATGTGACTGCTAACCAGACTAGGTGGGAAAACACAGCAAGAACTTAGTTTCTTTCCTGTGTAGCTTTCTTTCCTCCAAGCTATGGGTTAGGATCCCACTGGGATGGGAAGGCCTTTATCACATACTACAAGAGTGGATCAGAACACTTCTTTATGGTCAGCTTCAAGAAAGGCAAGGGAAAATTAGAGTTTCTATGACCTACTTAGGGAAGAGATATTTTAGTTTTTATGGCCTGACTTGGGGAGGAAATCATGAAATGGATGAAACCTAAAACCAGTATCATCAATATTATATATTGATGATATATAGACACACATGTATCACAACTTACCTAGTTTTTTGTTTAGGATATATATTAGGAAGTCTAAAAGCAAAGTCCAGGGTCTTACAATCTAGCAATAGAAATCTGCTCTCATGAACTACAAAATTTTAAATTTCTGTTCAGTAATCCATGGAGGGGTACACATCTTGGTCATGAGACTTTGCTTTGGCCAATGGAATATTAATAATGGCAAACAGAGGCTTGGAATGTTTGGTGGAGCTGGGCTTGTCTTCCAGACGTTTTCCCTGTTTAGAACATGGCTCAAGGAAGATGAGTAACATGAGGAACATCTGGACCAGCCTGTAGGTTCACACCAAATCCAGCTGAGCGCAGCCTAGAGCAGCAGAACCCCAGCTGACCTGTGGACATGTGAAAGAAAGAAATTATCATAAACCTTTGCTTTGTTACATGGACATTGTAGCAACAGCTAAGAGTCACCCTGCTTCATTTTTTTAACAGTATGTCCTGTGAAAAGTTTTAAACTTTTGTCTTTGAGACAAAGTCTCCTTATATAGCCTAAGCTGGCCTCAAACTCCCGCTCCTTCTGCCTCTGCCTCCCAAGTACAAGTGCTGGGATTATAGGTATGTATGTGCTGCCAAACCTGGCCAGTTTTAAATTTTTTTTTTTTTTGTCTTTTTGAGACAGGGTCTATTGCCCCAGCTGGCTTGGAACTCACTATATGGGCCAGGCTGGCTTTGATCTCACAGAGATCCATCTGCTTCCACCTCCTGCGTGCTGGGATTAAAGGCATGTCTGGCCAGTTTTTAATTTTCAAAAATGTATTTGTTGTGGCTGGAGAGATGGCCTAGTGGTTAAGAGTGCCGACTGCTCTTGCAGAGGACCCAGGTCGATCCCCAGCACACACATGGCGGCTGAGAACTGTCCAGTTCCAGGGGAATCCAATGCCCTCTTCTGACCTCCATGGCACTGCACAACACGGGTGCACAGACCTACATTCATACACATGAAAAAATAAAATAAAAAATATTTTTTAAAAATGTATTTGTTATCTGTTGGGGTGATACATGCCATACCCCTCATGTAGAGGTCAGAGGATAACTGTGGGACTTGATTTTGTCCTTCTATCATTTGGGATTCAGGGATCAAACTCAGGCTATTGTGCTTAGATTAAGTGCTTTTACCTGCTGAGCCATCTTGCCAGCCCCAATTTTTAATTTTAACAAAGTAGAATTTAGCTCAGAAAACTGTGATAACTATGGTAGGGGTGGGATGCTCATGTGCAGAGACAGAGAACAACCCCAAGTATCAGTCCTCACTTTCTACCTTAGTTGAGACGGGGTTGCGTGGTGTTTACCAGTTGACTACATCAAGCTTCTGTCAAGTCTGTCTCTGTTCCAGTTAGCCAGTGCTCTTACTGCTATGTCAGCTTTTTCTGCAGGTTCTGAGGCTCTGAACTCGGGCTGGCACAGGAAGTGCTTTACCCAGTGAGACATTGCTCTTTTATACACAAAAACTCTTATTTTATTTTTTATTTATTTTTTTTTTATCCATTTCTGTATGTGTACGAATGTACTATCTGCTTGTAGGTTTGTGCACCTGTGTTATGCAATGCCGTGGAGGTCAGAAGAAGGCATCGGATTCCCCTGGAACTGGAGTTAAGAACAGTTCTCAGCCGCCATGTGGGTGCTGGGGATTGAACCCAGGTCCTCTGCAAGAGCAGTCGGCGCTCTTTTTTTTTTGGGGGGGGGGAGGAAAGGGTTTATTCAGCTTACATCTCCTGGGTCACAGTTCTCAGGGCGCCCAAGGCAAGAACTCAGGGCAGGAACCTGGAGGCAGGAGCTGAAGCACAGGCCATGGAGGAATGCTGTTCACTGGCTTGCTCTCCTGGCTCATGCCCAGCCCTCCTTCTTATACAGTATGCAACAACCTGCCCAGGGTGGCACCACTGTTGTGGGCTGGGCCCTTCCACACTGCTTGGCCATCAAGACAATACTCCACAGATGTGGCCACAGGCTCCCTCAACCCAGGTGTGTCAAGTTGACACTAAAGTTATCCAGCACAATTGACCCCTTGTCAACTTGACACACAAAACACATCACTATTAAACCACCACCTTTCCAGTTCTTATCCCCAAAGTATGATGCTATCATTAATCACAACCTAAGACAGTACAACCTTAAAAACCCCACAGTCCTTAAAATGTCCAAACACTTAAAAATTCACAGTCTATTAAAAGTCTCTTTAACTGTGGGCTGCTGTAAAATCCAAAACAAGTACTGTCTTATTTCAAAGGGAAGAATCAGGCACTCTCAAACAAAACCTAAGTCCAGCAAAGTAGCTCAAGGCTGGACACCTGGGATTCACTCACGATCTTCTGGACTCCAAAGGGTCTCGGCAGCTCCTCCTCTCCGACTCTGCCATCCGTGGCACACACAGCTCATCTTGAAGGCCCGGGCCTACTCCATTCCACATCTGCTGCTGCTCTTGGTGGTCATCCCATGGTCCTGGCATCTCCAAAAAGCTGGGGACTCCACTGAAACTGAGGCAGCACCTTCACCAATGGTCTCTTCTGACCTCTCCTGGTACAAAGCCTCAGCTTCTCTCCATGACCCCTGCAATCCTGGGGTCTTCACTGCAACCGAGGTGCACTTCCACCAATGGTCTTTCCTGACCTCTCACAGTGCCAAGCCTCAGCTGCTCTCTGACCCCCTCAAATTTCAACACCAGAACCATATAGGAGACTCTTACACACTACCAAGTCCTGCTTCTGGCTTGAGATGGAGTCTCAGGCCCCTTCTGGATCATAGCTTCTGTGTGCTGACCGTGAAGAAATTCTTCCCAGAAGATTTCACCACAGGGATGCTGGTCTCTTGTTACTTACAGCTGATTTTTCAGCCCCAGCTAACCAGCATCAATTGTCCCAGTACAACAAAAATTTCACTTCCGTCGGCGCTCTTAACTGCTAGGCCATTTCTCCAGTCCCACAAAAACTCTTTTATACAAGGTCTCACCACGTTGCCCAGACTGATCAAATTCTGGGCTCAGGTAATCTCCTGCCTCAGAGCAAATTTTTCTCAGTGCTTATTGTCAGATCTGTCTCCATGCTTTCAAGCAGTCTTCTATGACTAGAAGGATGAGTCCATGTTAGATAAAAGAGGATGGGAGTTTACTCCTAGCCTTGTCTAGATAGCAATAACTTCTATAATTCTAGCAGTTGAGAGGGTGAGGTAGGAGGATTGTTATTATGAATTTCAAGCCAGCTTGGGCTAAATAGCAAGTTCCAGGCCACACTGGGCTAAAGGGAAGACAGAAGGACAAAAAGAAATAAACCGTTTTTTAAAGTTTAACAGGTTTGTTTATCACTGTTATGAAGTTGAACTGTTGAAACTTGCTCATGGAAACATTTTGACTTGCTTTAATGCTTACATCCTGAATTTATATTAAAGATTCACACACAAATGAAAATGGAAACACTGCCAGTACCTGATTTCTGTCCCCTATTTTTCCACTAGCAAGCATATACTTGGGTACCTTTTGACCCCATGGTGGAAAAAAATCTAACATTCAGAACTACCGATAACAGGAAGAAGAGGGGGAAAAATTAGAATGAAATGTTTCCCCTCATAGTGGATTCCTAAGCACGTTCTCCACACATGCGGCGTGCTAGCTGGGTATCTTCTGGCATAATTGTTCCACGTTTGGCATGGATAGCACACAGGTTGGTATCTTCAAAAAGGCCAACCAGATAGGCCTCACTTGCCTCCTGCAAAGCACCAACAGCTGCACTCTGGAAGCGCAGATATGTTTTGAAGTCCTGAGCAATTTCTCAAACCAGATGCTGGAACGGGAGTTTGCGAATCAGAAGCTCAGTGGACTTCTGAATAGCCTAATTTCAGGAAGTTCCATGGTACCAGGCCTGTAACGATGAGGTTTCTTCACCCCTCCAGTAGAGGCGCACTGTCTCAAGCGCCTTTTGTAGCCATTTTTTTCCCTTGGGTGCAGTCACCGTTGGATATATGCGCAGTGGGCAGTCGGTTTTGTACGAGCCGTGCACAGAAACATCTTACTTACCCCTTCTTCAGCTGGAGCTCAGCGAGAGAGAGACAGCGCTGGCGTGAGAGAACAGCGGCCAAAAGAGAGAAATCTTAAGCTTAGGGACTGTATTTGCAATATCTATCTAATGAAGGACTGGTGTCTAAAATATACAAAGAACTTTCATAGCAACACTAAAAAAAAACCCCAAAAAAACAAAAAACAAAAACCTCAGTTTAGGGGCTGGAGAGATGGCCTAGCAGTTAAGAGCGCGACTGCTCTTGCAGAGGACCCAGGTTCGATCCCCAGCACCACGTGGTGGCTGAGAGCCGTCTTTAACTCCAGTTCCAGGGGAATCCGATGCCCTCTTTTGACTTCCGCGGCATTGCACGACACGGATGCACAGACCTGCATGCAAGACAGTACATTCATACACATAAAGAATAAATAAAATAAAATAAAGACAAAAAAACCCCACCTCAGTTTAAAAAGGGCAAAAGATTAGAAAAGGCTTCTCACCAAAAAAGGCGTACAGACAGCAGATAAATGTGAGAAGGAGGTTCTACACATGTGTCATTAGAGAGATGCGAACTAAAATGACAAAGACTTCGGGCATGGTGGCACATGCCTTTAATCCTAGCACTCGGGAGGCAGAGGCAGGCGGATCTTTGTGAGTTCAAGGCCAACCTGGTCTACAGATCGAGTTCCAGGACAGCTGGGACTACAGGGAGACCCTGTCTCAAAAAGACCAAAACCAAAAAATAAAAATAATAAAAATAATAAAATAAAATGACAAAGACACGATTAGTAGAAGGATCTTGATGCCACATCCTGCTGTAGAGCTGTAGAACTCACTCCCGTGGGATGCAGAACCCTGCAGTCACTGCTGGGAACACTTCAAGCCATTTCTTCTTTTTTTTTGGCTTTTCAGACAGGGTCTCCCTTTAGTCCCAGATGGCCTGGTGCTCGCTATGTAGACCAGGCTGGCCTTGAACTCACAGAGACCCACCTGCCTCTGCCTCCCAAGTGCTAGGATTAAAGGCATGCACCACCGTGCCCGGTTGCAAGAATATTTTTAAAGTTATAATGAAACCTATTAAATAAATATTTTAGAAGAAATTAGCTAATAAGTAATGAAGAGAGAGGGGGAACCAAAGCATAGTTTGAGAAGAAAGAAGGTGTTTCTGGGAATGTACTACCTGGCATCTACAAGGTCATGGATTACGTCCACAGCACCACCAGAAAAAAAAAAAAAAAAAGGCGTTCTGAAAAGTGGTTTCCAACTACATGACATACTGAAAACAAAAGCCACTGAGGCAGTGACCAAATCAGCGGTTCCCAAGAGTCAGAGAAAAGGGGACAATGAATGACCAGGTAGAGAACACAGGGAATTCTTAGGGCAGGAAACTATTCTATACACTATAGTAGTGGGTACACATGATTAAATCTCTACCAGAGCCCATAGAAAGCAGGACACAGGGCTGGAGAGATAGCCTAGCGGTTAAGAGCGCCGACTGCTCTTGCAGAGGACCCGGATTTGATCCCCAGCACCCACATGGTGGCTGAGAACCGTCTTTAACTCCGGTTCCAGGGGAATCCAACACCCTCTTCTGACCTCCGAAGCATTGCACGACATGGGTGCACAAACCTACATGCAGACAGTACATTCATACACATACAAAAAATAAATAAAAATTAAAAAAAAAGAAATCAGGACACAAGAGTGGACCTTGAGGTAAAGTGCAGACTTGAGTTGGTTCTTATGTCACTATTGGTTCACTAGCTATAATGTACCACCTTAAGTCAAGGTGCAAATACTAGGAGAAAACAAGCACAGGATGAAAGGTTACGTGGGACCTCTGTTCTTTCCACTCATTTTTCTGTATACTTCACTGAGCTATCTCTCCAGCCCTCAGTAACCTTTTTTTTTTGTCTTTTTGAGACAGGGTCTCCCTTTAGTCCCAGCTGGCCTGGAGCTCGCTATGTAGACCAGGCTGGCCTTGAACTCACAGAGATCCACCTGCCTCTGTCTCCCAAATGCTGGGATTAAAGGCGTGCACCAAGTAACGTTTCTTAAAACTGGTTAGAGACTCTTTGTTCCTTCCCCACCCCCATCCCCATCTCTTTCCTCATGCATTCTGCCTATAATATGCAAAAGACCAGAATTCCACCTGCCATATTAGGCCCTGAGAAAAATCCTGAACTCTATGGACTATAGAGATTCAGCCTGGGTTCCTGAGTACATTTTAGAGTACTGCCGGCCCCCAGGACGCTCACCTCAGAGGCTGTGGTGAGCTTCCATCAGGGCTCATTTCCCTTGCACTGGTTTGGACTTTCTACTGCCTGGAATTTTTTTTTCCCAAAGCTGCAAAAAGCCTCAGCTGCCAGTGTTCCCAGAAGGCTGAAAGTGCCAAGGAATGGGCATCCTCTGGGAGCAGCCCTCCTTTAATGTGTCCAGGTCGATCCCCCAGATGGAAGAGCTTTGGGGGATGTGTCGCTGCCTTTCCCAGCTTCCTCACAGATGAAGCTTCCAATAGGCAGGGTGGTAACTTGCTTGATGACAAACCCTTTCCAGATATAGTTCCAGCAAGAACACAGGTTTATCATTTGTCTTTATTCACAAATAAGATAAAAATGAATGCTTGGTGAGTAGTACACACTTGTACCTAGGAAAATTGAGCAAAGAGGGTTGTGAAATTGAGGCAGTAAGACCTTGACTTGGAAAAAAAAGAATGGGAAATAATGAAGATATGTATTGTTATTTGACTCATTAATCAATATCATGAGTGACACTGCCCAACAGGATGAGAGTTTAAAATACCACATTTTTGTAATATGTAACGTAACAGCTACAGACACTACACATTGTTAAGTATAATCTACGATATCAGTGTGGCAAAACAGCTCAGTAAGTAATGGCATTCAGTGAGCAATAGTGATCAGCGAGTAATGGCGCATGCCACAAAGCCTGATGACCTAAGTTCAATCCCCAGATCCCACATGGTAGAGGGAGAGAATCGACTTCCTCAAGGTGTCTGTCATCTGACCTCCACAGGTACATCCTGGTGCCTGCATGCCCACACATATGTAACAAAAAATAAATGTAATAAAATATTTCTTAAGTCTACACTATTAACAGAGCCGGGCGTGGTGGTGCACGCCTTTAATCCTAGCACTCGGGAGGCAGAGGCAGGCGGATCTTTGTGAGTTCAAGGCCAGCCTGGTCTACAGAGTGAGTTCCAGGACAGCTGGGGCTACAGGGAGACCCTGTCTCAAAAAGACAAAAAAAAAAAAAAGTCTACACTCTTAACAATTTTCAAAATCACTTTAAATCTACTCTGGGATTTAGCAAGCCACATTTTCTGGGAGGTAGCCAGGGCCATTATTTGTGTCTTGTCTTCAGCTATTTTTGTACCATGAATGGCAGAATTGAGTAGTCATGCCATACCTACCACATGGTCAGCAAAACATATTTACTATTTGACTAACAAAGCAAAAATCGAAGCCCTGTTTCACAGCATTTGTTTTGTTGCTTTGTGATGTCTTGTGATGTAAACAGTCCCATCATAGGCAAAAAAAAAAAAAAAAAAGTTACCACCAGAGCTTCATTACACCTTCCATGGGCCCTGGGCTATTTATATTTATGCCTTTACAGAACTCTTCGTCCATGATACACATACTCCATAGTGTGTTGAGGAGTGGTAGATGGGTTCAGAAACGAGGCTCTATTCTGTCCTTTGTCATTGTAATACTTTTCTCATCATTTCCACTAAATACCTGGCCAAAAGCATCAGAAGGGAGGAAGGATTACTTTGGTTTACAGTTCAGAAGACTACAGGCCATTGCAGTGGAGAAGGCATAATGGTGGGCGTGGCTTCAGGCCGGGTGCCAAAAAGGAAGGAGACAAAGATCTGGCTTTCTCCTCCTGCCTTCTTTATTCAGCCCATAAACTCAGCACATGGGATGGTGCTACCCACATTCAGATTTGACCCCCACTGAAACCTCTCTGAAAATGCCCTTACAGACACACCCAAAGGTGTGCTTTGAAATCCAGTCAAATTGACAACGAAGCTTAATTATCATGGTTACCAATGGAGATTGGGCTATAGAAGCCAATTGGGAGAAAACACAAAACATAAGGAGGGGGAAATGGAGATATGTATGTATTTTTATAATATTTTTAAATTTATTATCTTTTATGTGTATGAGTGTACTGTCTACATGTAGGTCGGTGCACCCATGTTGTGCAATGCCTCAGAGTTCAGAAGAGGGAGTCTGATTCCCCTGGAACTGGAGTAAGACAGTTCCTAGCTGCCATGCAGACGCTGGGAATCGAACCTGGATCCTCTGCAAGAGAAGTCGGCACTCTCAACCGCTGAGCCATCTCTCCAGCCCCAGAAATGAAGATATAAATAAATGAGGCATAATCTGCTTTGTTCTCTATCAGTCATTCCTCTTCGGGTAGCCATAAATGGCAAGAAACATCCAGGACTTGTGCTCCAGGAGGAATGGTCACAAGTCTGGAATCCAGTGTTACTGTCTGTGAGACTGATAAATCCTTCCTATTTTTCTAGCTTATTCCTCTTGTTGTTTATTTCTTATTCCTCTTAGGAATGTCTACTCTTTACTTTTTTTTAATTTTAATTTTAATTTTTTTATTTTTGTATGTGTTTGAGTGTACTTACTGTCTGCATGTAGGTCTGTGCACCCGTGTTGTGCAATGCCGCGGAGGTCAGAAGAGGGTCTCGGATTCCCCTGGAACTGGAGTTCTCCTGGAATTGGAGTTACAGACAGTTCTTAGCCGCCATGTGGATGCTGGGGATCGAACCCAGATCCTCTGCAAGAGCAGTGGGTGCTCTTAACTGCTAGTCCATCTCTCCAGCCCCTTATTTTTATTTTATGTATATAAGCATACTGCCTGCGTGTATGTAAGTGCACTCGTCTCATGCAATGTCCATGGAGGTCAAAAGAGGATGTCTGGAACTAGAGTTACAGATGGTTGTTAGCTGCATGTGGGTGTTGGGAATCGAACCCAGGTCCTGTGCAAAATCAGCCAGTGATCTTAACTGCTGAGCCATCTTTCCAGTCCCAGAATATCTGCTCTTTACAATGGCTGTGCAAGTCCCAATACTTTATGAAGTTGTGCTTCAGTGGCCTATTACTGCATAATAAGCCATCCCCAAACCAAAACTAGGCTCAGTAGAGTTCTTATGTTCCACAGTGTCAATGAGGTTATTCATTTAGTTTAGTTTTTTTTTTTTTTTTTTTTTTTTTTTTTTGAGACAGGGTCTCCCTGTAGCTCTGGCTGGGTTCTATATTTAGTTGGTAGCTCATCTGGGGCTGGACTATCCAAAATAATTTTACTTGCATGTGTAATGTTAGCTAGAGCTTCTGGAATGCCTTCAGGAATCAAGCAGACTTCTCTGGCTGTCTATAAGTCTCTCCAGCAGGGTAGCCAGACTTATTTAGACCCCTAGGTGGAAACAAACACTGTTCAGCCTCATAAGGCCTAGACTCAGCCCTGGTAGGCACTTGTGCCACATTCTACTAGCCAAAGCAAGCAATTTGATGATCATTTTCAATTCACCTTCTGACAGAAGAAATAACTTGCTCATGCAAGGATGGGAAGGCTTGTTGGTAAACATCTATGCAGAAAATCTAACACAGTAGTACTCATACGTAGGAGTCAGAGTTCGATTGTTTGCTGCCAAGATGCAGAATCAGATAATTAAGATTCTTATGAGCTGTTTTAGCACAATGTTAGTGTTAATTTTTAGGGGACAGTGGTTTGAGATAGTGGCTCTCTCTGCAGCTCAAACTGGACTAGAATTAACTATGTAACAGAGCCTGGCCTTGAACTCACCACAATTCTTCCTCAGCATCCTGAGTGCTAGGATTAGCAGTTTGCACCCCATACCCAGCCACAATTCTTTTTTTTTTTTAATTTTTTTTTTATTTAATTTTATTTATTTCTGTATATGTATGAATGTACTGTCTGCATGCAGGTTTGTGCACCCGTGTCGTGTAATGCCGCGGAGGTCAGAAGAGGGTCTCGGATTCCCCTGGAACTGGAGTTCTCCTGGAATTGGAGTTTCAGACGGTTTTCAGCCGCCATGTGGGTGCTGGGGATCGAACCCGGGTCCTCTGTAAGAGCGGTCGGCGCTCTTAACCGCTAGGCCATCTCTCCAGCCCACAATTCTTTTTTTATTCATTTTTTTAAGATTTGTCTGCAGAAGCTTATGCAAACCATGTGTGCGGGAGGCTTGGGAAAGCCAGAAGAAGTCTTTGGAAGCCAGAAGTCGTCTTTGGATCCTGTGGAACTGGAATTACAGGTCCTTGTGAACCACCATGTCTGAGCACCAAACCCAGGTCCTCTGCAAGAGCAGTAACGACTCCTAACCACTGAGCCATCTCTCCAGTCACTAATAGCATGATTATTTCAGTCCATTTTTAATTTTTATTTTTTATTTATTTAATTTTACTTATTTTTGTATGTGTATGAATGTACTGTCTGCATGTAGGTTTGTGCACCCATGTCGTGCAATGCCGCGGAGGTCAGAAGAGTGTCTCAGATTCCCCTGGAACTGGAGTTCTCCTGGAATTGGAGTTACAGACGGTTCTTAGCCGCCATGTGTGTGCTGGGGATCGAACCCGGGTCCTCTGCAAGGGCAGTCAGTGCTCTTAACTGCTAGGCTATCTCTCCAACCCCTATTTCAGTCCATTTTTATCAGTGCTAGAAAGTGAAGCTAAAGAAAGTTAAGAGATTTGCTTCAAGTCATACACTTTAACTTAGAATGTTTAAGTCCACATTCAAAGATGTCTCCTTCCACTAAATAATGCTGCTCTTCATTCATTCACTTAAGAAGGTACATTGTAGCCCTGCGTGGTGGCGCAGGCCTTTAATCTCAGCACTAAGGAGGCAGAGGCAGAGGCAGGCAGATCTCTGTGAGTTCAAGGCCAGCCTGGTGTACAGAGCCAGTTCCAGGCCAGATGGGGCTACAGGAAGACCCTGTCAGAAAAAAAAAAAAAAGGAACATTGGAGCTGGGTGTGGTAGCACATACCTTTAAGTTCCAGAACTCAGGAGACTGAAGCTAGCGGATATGTGAGTTCCAGGCCAACATGGTCTACATAGTGAGTTTCAGGGAAGCCAGGGCTACATAGTGAGACCCAGTCTTTAAAAAAAAAAAAAAAATGTGGGGCTGGAGAGATGGCTCAGTGGTTAAAAGAGCCGACTGCTTTTGCAGAGGACCTGGGTTCAATTCCCAGCACCCACATGGCAGCTAAGAACTGCCTTTAAGCCGGGCGTGGTGGCACACGCCTTTAATCCTAGCACTTGGTAGGCAAAGACAGGCAGATCTCTGTGAATGCAAGGCCAGCCTGGTCTACAGAATGAGTTCCAGGCCAGCTGGGGCTATAGGGAGACCCTGTCTCTAAATAAATAAATAAATAAATAAATAAATAAATAAATAAAATCTTTAAAAATGTATTGTTTAGGACACCTACCACATGCATGAAGTAATGTAAATAAGCATATAATTACAATTATTTATTGACTATTTCCTATGTAAGATTGTCTCCCCATAAGTTTATAATGAAGGTAATCTAGAAATCTCTTCTTCCTTTTAAGGATGACAATAAGGCAGAGCACGATAAAAGACAAGGTCTTACCTTCATAGAGATTACGGTCGATTAGTGAGGCTATATTATAGTCACGCACATATTTAAAAATAGGATTACAAATTACTCTGTGTCCAGTGGCTGTCAGAACGAGATTACTAACCCTTATGCTTCACAACCAGGGTAACCCAGGCAACCGCTCCGCCTGCCAATAATAAAGATGGCGTCCAAAGAGCAAGCTTGTTTTCCACACGCCCCTTTTACCCACAATGCAGTGGAAATAGAAAGAAGAGCAGTGTCTGCCAGGAGTTAATATGGCTCCAATAGTTACACGGTTTTCTCCCTACGCCTAATCAGCGACCTCACTGCCAAAACCCAGCTGCCGAACAGAAGTCAAATTGCCTTTGCCTCTTCACTACAGTGACTAAGACTATAGAAGCAACCGAAAGCAACCCGCCTCGCGGAGTTATAGCGGGTAATCACGGAGGCACCACTTCCGTTGACGTCATCACGCCGACACGTGGATCCAAGATGGCGGTAGCAATGGTGAGTGAAGGAGACCCCGGGAACCGGAGCTGGAGAAGGACTCCCCCTGGGTATCCAGGCACCTTCCGGCGACCCATGCCTGATCCCCAGCAACCTCCAGAACCCCTGCGCGGGTTACCCTGGGCTGGGTTGGCCTCTCTCAAACTCCCTGTCTCCGGCCTTGGCACGGCACTCAGGTTTATCAGGGCCTGGAGTTTAGCGGAGGTGCCGCTTGGGAGGAAGACCTCGGTTGGTGCCTCCGTGGGTTCGCGTTCCTGCTGTGGTCCCCGCCCCTTGTCATCTGTTTCCCAATTTTCACCTCCTGGCCTTGAACCTCTCTAGAGAACCAGGATATTTCCACCTTCCTTCCTCGTGTCCAGACTCAGCTGTCCCCGAATCCCCATCATCCTGACCAGTCTGCGGATGCTACCTCTCTTTGGACCACCTAGTGGCCCAAGCCCTGTGCTTTACTGCACCCTTAGCTGTTCCCATCGCTCATCTGTCTTTACATGCCTCTACCCCAGAGCAGGCCATGCCCATTTCCAATCCCCAGGCCCTTCTCTACCCCTGCCTTTTCTGTCAACTCCATGCCTGTCCTAAATTCCGTTCATCCAATTGGTTCTCAAACTTCACTCTTTTTAGGAATCTTGGGTTATTTGTGAGAAGGTATGTTAAAATGCAGTTTCCTGAGCCTCACTCCCAAAGATTATAATACCTTAGGGCTAGGCATGGCTCAGGAGTGGGCACTTTTATAAGTGATTATAATGGAGGTGGTTCCAGAACTAGGATTTGAAAGCACTTCTGGCTTCACTTGACTGCATTCTCTTCCCATGCCACTACCGCTCCTTATGGATGAAGGCACAATATAATGAAGCTCACTAGAATTAAGTCTCTTTATGGTTGAGAGTGGAAGTAAAAGAGCTGGCTTCTCTTACAGAATCCTGGAAGTAAGGGTATGAAGAAATGGGCTTTCTTTAAGAAATTCACAAATTCTCTTTGCTAAAGAATCAGAACAAAAATTGAAGTCACTTAGTCCAAAGTGAATTCTTGGGTTCCCTTGTATGTTGCTTCCTCGCATATTTTATTTTTTTTCTTTTACTGTATGAGTGTTATCCCTGTATGTATGTGCACCCGCGTCATGCAGTGTCTGTAGAAGACTAAAGACATCATGTTCCCTGGAACTGGAGTTAACTGACCATTGTTAGATGCCATGTGGGTGCTGGGATCCAAACCTTTGGTCTTCTGCAAGAATATCCAGTGCCGTTAACCACTGAGCCATCTCTCCAGTCCCAGATTTTTTTTTTTTTTTTAATGTGCATGAGTGTTTTGCCTGCATGGATGTAAGTGGACCATATGTATTCAGTGCCTTTGGAGGGTAGAAAAGAGGGTCAGATCCCTTGGAACTGGAATTATGGAAAGTTGCTAATCAGCATGTGTGTGCTGGTAACCAAATCCAGGTCCTCTGCAAGAGCAGCTAGTGCTCTTAACCACTGTACAATCTCTCCAGCCCCTCAATGGAGATCCTCCAGAAGGATAATTTATTTCCTTCTACTAGTGAACGACAAGAAAGACTCAAAGAGGTTGTGACATTTGACTTTACCAAACGAAAACTGCTTAAGTTATTTGGTGGTGTTTTCTCCTACAGGGCTATATTAATTAACTGCTAAAGGAGTCCCTTCTGTTAGCAGACTGCAAGCTTACCTTGTTTTTTGTTTGTTTTGTTTGTTTTAATGAATTACTGGTTTATGTCCTCAGGTAAAGGATTTCATAGTTTGAAGAGGAGGGAATAGCCAGGGATGGTTTCGCACACTTTTAATCCCAGCACCTCGGAAACAGGCAGGAGGATCTCTGTGAGTTCAAGGCCAGCCTGGCCTACATAGTGAGTTCCAGGCCGGCCAGCTGGAGCTAGAGGAAGACCCTGTCTCAAAAAAGACCAAAAAAAAAAAAAAAAGAGGAGGGGATTGTTCTATTGTTATAGCTCATTCATAGAGCACTTGCTGAGCCTAGAATTGTTTGATTTCTGGCACTATCCAAAAAAAAAAAAAAGAAAAAAAAAAGATTTCACAGCCTTACTTCATGGCCTTAGACTTTAGTCTGAACCTTGAATTGGGGCAAATCCCAAAAGGGGGATGTTGAACCCCTTTTCTCCTTTACCACATTCAGAATAAGGCTGATGCAAAAGACAGGAAGTCACACCCTTTCTTGCCGAAGGAAAGAGTTCAATAAAGTGGCATTTATAGCCCTGCCCTGGGAAATTCCAGCCCTATCAGAGATTTTTAAAAGGTTATAAGTTGCAATACATATTTCTGGTACACATTTATTTAATCAGCAAATATTTGAGTACCAATTCAGTGCCAGGAACTAGGTATATAGTTGTCAAAGGGTCAGGGTCCTACTCCTGTGGAGCTTTCCTCAAGGAGCCAGGAGGCAGTGAGCAGTGCCTGAATAGAATGATGTCGGGGTCTGGAGAGATGGCCTAGCGGTTAAGAGCACCGACTGCTCTTGCAGAGGACCTGGGTTCGATCCCCAGCTGGGGGGATCGAAGCACACACCCACATGGCGGCTGAGAACCGTCTTTAACTCCAGTTCCAGGGGAATCTGACACCCTCTTCTGACCTCCTCGGCATTGCACGACACAGGCGCACAAACCTACATGCAGACAGTACATTCATACACATAAAATAAATAATGCACGACACGGGTGCACAAACTTGCATGCAGACTGTACATTCATACACATTCAGAAATAAATAAAATTAATAAAAATAAATAAAATTATAAAAAAGAATGATGTCACATGGTGCTAAGGGCTGTGAAGACAGCAAGGCAAAGTGATAGTCATTGGTGGTAACTAGGCAACACAACTTGCTTGGGATTGAATGGCAGAGAAGTCTTTAACTTAGAGAAGGTGATATGAGTTGAAGCTTGGTTGGCAACAAAGATCTAGATTTGTAAAGAATGTCCCAGGCAAAGGAAGCGACAAGTGTGATGGCCAGGATAGGAGAGAGCTTGGCATGAATAGGGACACACAGAAGACTAGAAGAGCAGACACATGGGGAAAGGGCGGGAGACAGAGATCCAAGATAAAACTGGAGAGAGAGAAGAGCAACTGTTTCTAGAAGCATGCTTGAGATTGGTTTGTGTTGTAGCCCACAGTTTGCAGTCTGTAAACAGCGTTTTGAGATAGAGTGTTCTGTTAGGCTGTCTTCACTTCTACCCCTCCAGGACAGCACATTAGGGTGGCTCCCTAGCTTGTTCTCAATGTGCAAATGTGCAGACAGACCATGGATCCGCTTATCTGCCATGTCCACCTAAGAATATTGTTTTGTGCTTCCATCCTGAAAAGAGTAATTGATTTCAAGAAATGGCACATGATACATACAGAGACCGGTTTATAGGGGCGTGTGGAGAGCTGCATGTTTGATACAGAGCATGTTTATTACAGGTGTATCTAGAGTCGTGGGTCCATGTGAGTTTGGTTTGTGCTAAGCCCTTCACTACGCAGCAGTCAGAACAGTCCCCACACCCATATATGTGTAGGCTATTTCACAACTGTTGTGGGTGGGGTGTGTCCATCTAATTTGGTTTGTATCAGCTTCTGAGGCAAGTTAAACAAAGAGGAACTGAGCTAGTGGATTCAAGGCCATGGGAACAGGCTGGAGTTTGGGGAGGTTATTGTGCTTGAACTTCAGAGTTGTGGGTGCACATACTTTAAGGGCTTTTTCTCCTCCCTCTCTTAATTTACTGAATGGCTCTTCTTCCCTAAGCGCTGGGCTGCTACTACCTGGAGGCCAGTTAGCACAACAATGAATGTTCCACTGTAGGAAAAGAAAGCCAGAAGTTTTCCTCCTGCCCTGGATTTAGACCACCCTATAAAGTTACAGGGTAGAATTCATTTAGCTGGTCAGAATTGAGAAACAGGCTCATATCTGACTTGGAAAACTGCTCTTTTGGAATGTTGTTGTTGTTGTTGTTGTTGTATGTGTATGAATGTATTGTCTGCATGGAGGTCTGTGCACCCGTGTCGTGCAATGCCGCGGAGGTCAGAAGAGGGTCTCAGATTCCCCTGGAACTGGAGTTCTCCTGGAATTGGAGTTACAGACGGTTCTTAGCCACCATGTGGGTGCTGGGGATTGAACCCAGATCCTCTGCAAGAGCAGTCGGTGCTCTTAACCCCTAGGCTATTTCTCCAGCCCCTCTTTGGAATGTTTTAATGGAACATAGGAAATGTCCATTGAGTACATTAATAGGCATATAAAACTCCACATATATTTGTATATAGTATATAATTCATATATATGTATAAATCCTTCACATTGTTTCAGTTTTTATTATAGGTTTTTTTTTTTTTTTTGTCTTTTTGAGACAGGGTCTCCCTGCAGCCCCAGCTGTCCTGGAACTCACTATGTAGACCAGGCTGACCTTGAACTCACAGAGATCTGCCTGCCCGTGCCTCCCAAATGCTGAGATTAAAGGCATGCACCACCACACCTGGCTAAAATTCAGTCTTTTTTTTTTTTTTTTGGTCTTATCGAGACAGGGTCTCCCTGTAGCCCCAGCTGTCCTGGAACTCTGTAGACCAGGCTGGCCTTGAACTCACAAAGATCCGCCTGCCTCTGCCTCCTAAGTGCTAGGATTAAAGGCGTGCGCCACCACGCCCAGCTAAAATTCACTCCTAAAGCACAAGAGTTCAGTGGTTTTCAGTGTATTTAGTGGACTACTATTTAATTCCAGAACATTTTAATCAACTTAAACATTAACAGTTTTTCCCGGGTTTTGTTCCCCCTATACCCCTGGCAACCGCTAATTTACTTTGTGTCTCTGAGGATTGACTTTTTCTGGACACTTCACGTAAAGAGAATTTATAATATGTGTTCTTCTGGTCTGGCTGCTTTTACTTTCCCATGATATTTTCAAAGTTCATCCCTGGTGTAGCATTCCTAATACTTTATTCCTTTTTATGTCTAAGCCGAATGGATCCTGTCATATGAACAGCCCACATTTCCTTATCTGTCATCACCTGATGGACGCTGGGATTGTCCTCATGTATTAGCTGTAACATGGAATGCCACTATGAGCTAAATGTACATTTTTGCATAAACATGTTTTCACTTGTCCAATATATGCCTAGGAGTGATGTTGCTGGGTTAGTTTACTTCCTTTTGAAGTGACTTGGGTCTTATCCAGTCTAGAGGTAGAGTAATGGACTGGTTGATACCCGCCATTCCTTTGAGCCAATGGAGCTGGTGCTCACAGGGCAGTTGGACAGATATTCTCTGCCCTGGCAGGAGAGGAGGGCTAAACTATGCCTCTAGTCTACAGTGGTAGCCACTGCTGTCTCCTCTAGACCTTTAGAGCTAATGGAGATGAGGCCCTGGGGCAGTCAGCAGCCTAGACATGATCTAACACTGTCACTTACGTGGTGTGTGACCTGGCAAATGGATTTGGCTTCCTTGATCTGTTTTCCGTATACGTCATATGTGAAACTGAGGTTTGGAATTTTGTTTTCTGATTCCGAATTGAAAATTCTGTGCTAAATACATGTATTTAAGGTACTTTTGTAAATGTGCCTATACACTCGGATTTGGTTTTTCCAGGATCACAGTTCTTGGGTTCCCTCTGGGTTTGTGTTGGTTGTACTTTCTTTTTAGTCTTTTTGAGACAGGGTCTCCCTTTAGTCCCAGCTGGCCTGGAACTTGATATGTAGACCAGGCTGGCCTTGAACTCACAGAGATCCACCTGCTTCTTTCTGCCTCCTGAGTGCTGGGATTAAAGGTGTGTGCCACCAGGCCTGGCTGGTTATGCTTTCTGTCTGACAGCTAGACATCCCTCAACTGGCACATATTCTGCAGGAGCCACTGTCCAGGGAAGGGCAGTGCCCATACCAGGCCTTGATTGAATGTTTTCTGTGAGGAATCCCTTTAAGGGAAGGCCTAAACTCCCACCCCCACCCCCCACGAAGTGCAGTGGGGACAGCATTAAGTTGCCTTTTGGTTTATCTTTTACAACTTGGACAGAAATTCTCCTTTGATATTGGCATTAAAGAAGCCAGGTTGCAGAATGTTGGAGAAGGTTGAGTTTTGATCTTTGGGCACCGGCAGGAAGGTAGGAAAGACCCAGGATGAGCAGGGCCATCTGGCCACAGATAACCGGTAGGACCCACAGATAACTGGTAGGACCCCACAGATAACTGGTAGGACTCCCACAGATAACTGGTAGGACCCCACAGATAACCCATAAGACCCACAGATAACCGATAGGACCCACAGATAACCGGTAGGACCCCACAGATAACCGGTAGGACCCACAGATAACCGGTAGGACCCCACAGATAACCGGTAGGACCCACAGATAACCGGTAGGACCCCACAGATAACCCATAGGACCCCACAGATAACCCATAGGACCCACAGATAACCCATAGGACCCACAGATAACCGATAGGACCCACAGATAACCAGTAGGACCCCACAGATAACCGGTAGGACCCCACAGATAACCGGTAGGACCCCACAGATAACCCATAGGACCCACAGATAACCCATAGGACCCACAGATAACCCATAGGACCCACAGATAACCGGTAGGACCCACGGATAACCGGTAGGACCCACAGATAACCGGTAGGACCCCACAGATAACCGGTAGGACCCCACAGATAACCCGTAGGACCCACAGATAACCGGTAGGACCCACAGATAACCGGTAGGACCCCACAGATAACCGGTAGGACCCGCAGATAACCCGTAGGACCCGCAGATAACCGGTAGGACCCCACAGATAACCGGTAGGACCCCCACAGATAACCCATAGGACCCACAGATAACCAGTAGGACCCCACAGATAACTGGTAGGACCCCACAGATAACCGGTAGGACCCCACAGATAACCGGTAGGACCCACAGATAACCGGTAGGACCACACAGATAACCAGTAGGACTCCCACAGATAACCGGTAGGACCCCACAGATAATCGGTAGGACCCCACAGATAATCGGTAGGACCCCACAGATAACCAGTAGGGACCCCACAGATAACCCGTAGGACCCACTACCTTCATGTCTGCTTTGATCCCTGAGCCATTTGCTGTCACTAGTGTTTCCCAAATGGGGCCACCCAGGAATTCTCAGTTTCATCTCCTTCTTCTCCCTTCAAACTCCCACCTCCATTTTTTTTGTTTGTTTTGGGGGTTTGGGTTTTGGGTTTTCAGGGGTATTTTTTGAGGACAGGGTCTTCCTGTATCTCCAGCTGGTGTGGAACTTGCTATGTAGACCAGGTTGACCTCAGTCTCAGAGATCCGCCTGCCTCTGCCTCCCAAGCACTGGTGTGAAAGGTGTGCATCCCCACACCTGGCCCCTGTATTCCTCTTCATCGCTTCCTCTGGGCCATCCTAACGTGAGTTCTCACCTCTACCTGATGTAGTAAACTGACAGACTTCCCAGGATTTCAAGTCTAGGTCTGAGGCTTTGTGTAAGAACCTAGGCTAGAATCCCAATTCTGATACTCTGATTACTTTGTAAATATGAGTACACCTTTTTTTTTTTTTTTTCTTTTTGAGACAGGTTCTTCCTGTAGCCCCAGCTGGCCTGGAACTCACTATGTACACCAGGCTGCCCTTGAACTCACAGAGATCTTTTTTATTGTGGTAAAATACACATAAAATTAAATTTACTATTTTAACCTTTTGTACAAGTCAGGACATTAAATACCATCATCACCATCCATCTCCAGAGCTTACCTATACTGAATCTGTTTCCATATTTTTTATTTTTTTTATTTTTATTTATTTATTTCTGTTTTTTTGAGACAGGGTCTCCCTGTAGCCCCAGCTGTCCTGGAACTCACTCTGTAGACCAGGCTGGCCTTGAACTCGCAAAGATCCGCCTGCCTCTGCCTCCTGAGTGCTAGGATTAAAGGCGTGCGCCACCACGCCTGGCTATTTTTTATTTATTTATTTATTTTCGTATGTGTATAAATGTACTGTCCGCATGTAGGTTTGTGCACCCATGTCGTGTATTGCTGCGGAGGTCAGAAGAGGGCGTCAGACTCCCCTGGAACTGGAGTTAAAGATGGTTTTCAGCTGCCATGTGGGTGCTAGGGATCGAACCCTGGTCCTCTGCAAGAGCAGTCACTAGGACATCTCTCCAGCCCCCCTCCCCCCCATTTCCATATTTTTGAAGAGGGGATAATGCTGCCCTCGAAAGAATTATTGTAATAATTAAATATGAGTGCCTAGCACAAAGAGGGTACTTTGTAACTTTATTCCCACACTTGAAGAGTTGGGTAAGTGGGCAGTCTAGGCCAGTTGTTGGATATCTGACAGTCTGTTTTAAATACCTTTGGGAAGACATAATAATAATAATTAAAAATAAAATAATGCCAGGCATGGTGGGGCATGTTTTTAATCCTAGCACTTGGGAGGTGGAGGCAGGTGGATCTCTGTGAATTCAAGGCCAGCCTGGTCTACATAGTGAGCTCCAGGCCAGCTGGGACTAAAGGGAGACCCTGTCTCAAAAAGACAAAATACGTACATACATACATACATACATACATACATACATACCCACCCACCCTTGGGTGAGGGAAGGGCTGTGATTTCTGCAATTTTCCCTTCTCCTGGGTTAAGTCCACCTGCTTATTGCTTTGTAAAGTTGGTTAGCTTCACCTGGACTTCCTCAGCCTGCAGCAGGTCTTTCTCTAACACCTTCCTACCCCCAACAGTTTTTGAGTCTTTTTATGTGTGTCTGATCAACAACTATTGTGTATCTGGGCTCTGAAATAAAGGCCACATTTTCAGAGTCACCAGAGGCTAATTTAGTTCTAGGTACTTTTTTGTTTCCTTGTTGCTGGGTGAGTTCTTTAACTCCACAGGGCTTCTGGGTAAGTGGTGTTTAGCTGGCATTAGCCTTCATTCTGTGTGGCTGAATTCTTGCTGAGCTGTAACTGATTGGATAACTGATTTCAGTTGACTGTTGGTAAACAGTGCCCTGGCAGCCTTTTTCTTTCTCACCCACTCTCTGTGCCTCTCTTTTTCCTTAATCTCAGGAAGAGTTGCTGACTGATCTTAAAATGGTGCTGTGTCTTGAGGAGAAAAAAAAAGAATCTAGTCTACTGTCAGGAAGGTGCTGCTTTGCTGCAGGAAGCGCAGGAGCAGCTGCGAGAGTAGCCCTGCCTGCATGGCTAGTAATGCTATCAGTAGAAGAGAGTGTGAGGCTGCGGGTTCCAGGACCGAAAAGCTTAACCTCTGGCCACAGAGGAGTGCAAGTGAATGAACAGTTTTCAGTTCTCAGAAGAAGCTTCCCGTATTCTTTGTTGGAGGTTAATTATTACACCTTTCAAACTGAGTAAGCCAAAATTTGAAGGCTGAGGAATACTTTTCTTTTTATCCTAGCAGCCTTTTTAAAAAAAAAAAAATTTTATTTATTTATTTATTTATTTGTTTGTATGAATGTACTGTCTGCATGTACGTTTGTGCACTCGTGTCATGCAGTGCTTCGGAGGTCAAAAGAGGGCATCAGATTCCCCTGGAATTGGAGTTACAGACGGTTCTCAGCTGCCATGGGAGTGCTGGGGATCGAACCCGGGTCCTCTGCAAGAGCAGTCGGCGCTCTTAACCGCTAGGCCATCTCTCCAGCCCCTAGCAGCCTTTTTTTAGGCTGCTGTCAGCCTTTGTTAGGCTGCTGCTGGGGAGAGAATTTTCTGAATGTCCAGACCCTGAGAATAAAGCACTCAAGGAGAGACTGGTTCTTGTGTCCCTGAGTTTGTCAACTTTCTAGGTCCTGGGTACCTTTGCCAGGGGTGGAGTGTTAGATTACCACAAAGGGCTTCTCGATTACCCTCCTCTTGTTCCTTGAGCAGCTGCCCTTGCAGTCTTGTGACTTGGACACTAACTGAAAGAAAATGTTGTAGATGAGATGGGCTAGTGCTTATCTGTCTCTTAGGACCTACCTTCCCTTTGTGGCTCTGAACATGTAAAACTTGTTTGCACAATACTTGACTGACTTTTGGATTGAACCTCACGTAGGAGTTACTAAGGTGATCAGGTAAGAGTTAAGGGACAAGACAAGAGTTTCCCAAGAAAGAAGCAGGTATTCTGCCCACTACCTTCCTTACAGAAGTGCCCGGAGGGCCACCATCCTGTCAGGACTTTAGTGGTTAAGGGAGTCAACCACAAAAATTTCAATTCTGGAATTATGTAACATTCCACTTACTAGAACATTTTTTCTGGGAACAGGATATGTAGCTTTTATCAGATTCTCACAGGAGTTTGTGACATTTTTCCTGAGATGAAAATTGCTGAATTTGTTACCTGCAAACCTGCTGCCCAAATCCTCCTGTGTCATTCTTTTCCTATATTTCCTGTCTGGATATTCTCAGAGGCAACCGATTTCCTTTCCTTAAGTGTAGATGTATTCACATAACTCAGTTGGTAACGTGCTTGCCTAGCATGCATGAGGTTCTGGGTTCAATCCTACTAGGTGCT
>VZQC01003894.1:2985594-3005275 GCA_009823505.1 Rhizomys pruinosus
TTTTTTTTTAATATTTCCAGATCTTGCTTGACTGCAGGTAACTGAAATTATGGAAAGTGAAACTAAGGATAAGAGGGGACAACTACATTGTGATTATAGTTGCTCTGAGTGCAAAAAAATCAAACACATGTAACAAAAAAAAAACAAGCAGAACTAAAAGGGACTTCTCGGTCAGATGAAGGACAGCTATGCAAGCCCAGACAACCCATTATACTTCATGATAAGAGACTAAATGCTGCTGGGCGTGGTGGCGCACGCCTTTAATCCTAGCACTTGGGAGGCAGAGGCAAGTGATCTTTGTGAGTTAAGGCCAGCCTGGTCTACAGAGTGAGTTCCAGGACAGCTGGGGCTACAAGGGAGACCCTGTCTCGAAAAGACCAAAAAAAAAAAAAAAAAAAAGACTAAAGCCTAATACTTCTGTGAACAGGAGACATTCCCCTGGAACTGGAGTTCTCCTGGAATTGGAGTTTCAGACGGTTCTCGGCCGCCATGTGGGTGCTGGGGATCGAACCCGGGTCCTCTGTAAGAGCGGTTGGCGCTCTTAACCGCTAGGCCATCTCTCCAGCCCCCCAGGAAAATAAATTTTAAGGACTTCTATATTGAAAATTACACTGCCAAGAGAAAAGAAGATCTGAATAACTAGAGACATCCCATGTTTAGAGCCTAGAAGATTCCACACTCTTAGGTCAGACAGCAACCTCATCTCCACAGTGATCTCCAGACTCAAAGCAATCCCAGTCAACATCTCAGCAGGCTTTTGTACACACTAACAAATTTATCCTAAATGTTAGCTGCCATTGTCACCAGCGTCATCCAGTCTTAGAGTACACCTGTTCCTCCACAGTCTGATTGAATGGCCTTGGGTAAGTTCTTTATTATTTGGGGGAGAGTGAGTTGAGAGATAGGGTCTGGTGTGGCCCAGGCTGGCCTTCAACTCACTGTGTAACTGAGGATGACATTGAACTTCTGTTTCTCCTGCCTCTACCTCCCAAGTGCTGGGATTACAGGTGTGTGCCACCACACCTAATTTATGTGGTGCTGGGGATCAAGCCCAGGGCTTCCTGCATCCTAGACAAGCACTCTCCCAAGGAAACCACATCCCTAGCCCCAAGCTATTTAATCTATCACAGGTTAACTGCTAATCCACTGCAAGATGGTGGCAAAGGCCCATAGTAGTCACCATACTGAGACTGGAGCAGCTGAGTGTGTGAAGTGCTTAGTACAGAGCAGCAGCTGGATAACTAGAAGGACAGTGCCATGCCTGTCAGTCCCTTGTGCTTAGTGGGTATTAGTGACTGGCTCCTTGTTACTTTTCCTGTTGTCTTCCTGGTGGGGATAGTAGGAATCTCTTTGTCTTTCTGTTTTGTTTTGCAATTGTTGGGGGCGGGGCTTGCTCCATTGGTGTGAGACTTTGGCGAAACAAAAGTATGTTGAAACTTTCAGGATTTGCTTTCATTCCTTTCTGCCACCTGAGCTCTTTGAGCTCCCCTGGGCAGTGTTCCTCAATTAAGTCTGGAAGATTCTGTTTCAAAAGTAGAACTGAAGTAACTTCTTAGATTTAATTGGTTTGATAAACTGAGAAGATTGTAATCCTCTCCTCCAGCTTCAAACCGCTTATCAGATAAGGGTAAAAGGTCTGGTGTCAGGCTTCTTAGGAGGGAAAACTCAGACCACACATTTCTTTTGGTTAGCAGGACTAATGACTGTAAATGCTTGCCACACATTCATGAGGACCCTGAGCTTGGGTACCCAAAACCCACATAAAAACCCAGCAGCCACCACAGCACACACCGATAACCATAGTGCCATCTAGTCTGACTTGATTTTCCTCCCTCTGGCCCATTTGTCATCCACACAGTGGGATCACTGACTGCCTGTGCCTCTACATCTGCCTCCTCTCTCTACCCTCACTCCTATACTTTCAAGGACTTAGCTCTGCCTGACGTTGACAGCAGTCCCCGTCACCTTATCACTCAGCCCCTCTACCCATCAAGTTGCCCCTACTGCCAACAGGATTCTTCCTGAAAAAGTTTATTATTAGCCGAGTGTGGTGGCATAAGCCTTTAATCCTAGCACTTGGGAGGCAGAGCCAGGTGGATCTCTATGAGTTCAAGGCCAGCCTGGTCTACATAGTGAGTTCCAGGACAGCTGGGGCTACAGGGAGACCCTGTCTCAATAAATAAACAAACAAACAAATAAATAAATAAAATGCGGGCATGGTGATGCACGCCTTTAATCCTAGCACTTGGGTGGCAGAGGCAGGTGGATCTTTATGAGTTCAAGACCAGCCTGGTGTACAGAGCAAGTTCCAGGATAGCTGGGGCTACAGGGAGACCCTGTCTTAAAAGACCATCAAATAAATAAATATTAAATTAAGGTTCTGAGTTTTGTATATTTTATGTAACAGATTGGTCAAAGTCACAGAGATCCACCTGCCTCTGCAATTTTAATCTTAGCTCCTTCACAAAAGAAATAAGGAGAGCGCATTTTCCACCCTCAACCTCAAGTCCTAGGAATAGCCTTGTCAGAAAAGAAAACTTCAGGTTGGACATGGTGACACAAACTTTTAATCCCAGCATCCAGGAGGCAGAGGCAGTCAGATCTCAGTAAAATCAAGGCCAGCCTGGTCTACATAGGGAATTCCAGGCCAGCTGGTGCTACAGATAGACCCTGTCGACAAGCAAACAAAACAACAAAAAAAAGAAGCACAGAATTAGGCTGGAGGATGTAGCTCAGTTGGTGGAGTGTTTACCTGGCAGGCAGGAGGCCTGAGTTTAATCCCATGCACTGCATAAATCAAAAGTGGTAAGTGTGCATCTATAATCCCAGCACTCTGGAGGGGGAAGCAGCAGGATCAGGACTTCAAGGTGATCATCTTCAGCTGTATAACAAGTTTTAGGCCAACCTAGGCTACATGAGATCCTGTTTCAAAAAAGACAACAGCAGCAAACAAAAAACTCTACAGAATTAAACTTGTGTGTGAATAGATGATTTCATGTTTTTATTGCTCAGAGGTTGTTGCATCATGATTTTCATAAAGGTTTATTAAGATTTCCACCCACAAAACTAGACAGGTGATTGATTACTTTAAATGGAGAGATACAAGATACTTAAAAGGCCATACATAACTCAGGGTGGAAAATGCTACCGTGGGACCTTAAGCAAAGTACAGGTGTAAGTAGTTCTCAGACTTGAGCAACAGTCTTTGAACATGTATCATGTGAAAGTCCATATGGGTATTCATGATGTATCTATCACTTGCCTGTACTATCCTACAGATGTTTGCAAGGTGTCTTATAAGGAGTAAGGAAGTGAACACTTGGCCCTGTGACTCTGCAGGTTCTTCAGGGAAAGAACATTCTAATTGGAACTCGGGGTTAGGTGGGTTTTGAATCAGGCAAGACTGAGTGTCAGAGCTAGCTGAGCAACTGTGCTCACCAAGGGCTGGAGCTACCCAGGGTCTCTCTAAAGATTCAGAAAGAAAAGGTAGGAGATGCCATTGAAGAGTCATTTGGGGGCCAGCCAATAGGTGTCCCTCCTCACCAAGCAGGGCTTTACTCAAACTTGGTGTGTAGAATGGTGACTTTTTCTTTTGCCTCACTTAGTTAAACTTTTTAATTGTGTTTTGTTTGGTGTTTTAAAATAGGGTCTGGAATTTACAGATATTCCCCAGCCTCTGCCTCCCAAGTGCTGGGATTAAATGCATCACCACCATGCCCAGCTGATCATTAGTAATTTTTTTTTTGAAAATCTAACATAGTTCAGGCTGGCCTCAAAGTTCATATCCTCCAGGTACTAAGTACTGGGATTGCAGGTGCACAGCACCAGACCTGTTTTTCCAAAATGGCATAAACATAATTCTATAAGAAATAGAAAGTACAGAGGCACAAGAAAAGTCCGTCACTCACCTACTTACTGCATGGTAAATCCATTTAATGCTCTCCCTGTACATCATGGCACGGTTCCCAGATCTTAAAACATATCCGAAGTAGAATTTCAGGGGCTAGAGACAATGGCTCAGCAGTTAAGAGCTTTTGTTGCTCTTCCAGAGGATCTGAGTTTGGTTCTAAGCATCTACATTGGGCAGCTCACAACTGCCTGTAACTCTAGCTCCAGGAGATCGAACAACTCAATTCAGACCTCCACGGGCACCTGCGCACACATGGCATTCAAGTACGCGAGCGCGCGCGCACACACACACACACACACACACACACACTCAAATAAAATAATTTTAGAAAAAATTGCAGGGTCTGGACTTTGGGGGAACTTTTTAGCTGCAGGTGCCAGATTGCCCTCCAGAAGCCTCCCAGTTTGTAATCCATTCTCTGTGACAGTACAGTGACATTTGGATATCTAAAACTGGCACAGCATCGAGATACTTTCATTAAGTCTAGACCGAACTACTGAATTGAGTATCTCAACTGCTGAACTTAAGTATACAAGGCTCCTAGCATATCATGTAAGTATTCTTTGCCATTTTTCCTCTCCTGAGCATTTCTCTGAGATAAACTGGGTTATAGTCTGTTTATAGTATCAGTTTATGAAGATTACATGTCTTTTTTTTTTTAATTCAGGGTTCTTTTCTAAATAGGTTTATGCCAATACAAGTTCGTCTTTCTCTACTTGGTTAACATTGGAAATCCGGTGGAGAGGAGAAAAGGCCATACTTGTTTTCTTACACAAAGCACTGCGTTCTAACAGCTGATAGTGAGCATTGGCTAAGTAGAGGGCACCCTCTGATGAAGAGGGCACCCTCTGATGAAGAGGACTCTATAAACAGCTCTCAGGCTGTAGGCATTCCTGTTGAGAAGGAGAGAAAGAAAGAGACCAGATCTGCTTGTTGTCTTCAAGGCAGGCCTTTTCCCCTTGCATGCAGAGAACATCTTTGCAGGGATTTTGTGTGTGTGTGTGTGTGTGTGTGTGTGTGTCTTTAATACAGGATCTCCCTGTAGCTCCAGAGCTGACTTGGAACTTGCTATGTAGAGCAGGCTGGCCTTGATCTCACAGAAATCTGCCTGCCTCTGCCTCCCAAGCTCTGGGATTAAAGGTGTGAGCCACCACGCCCCACTCTGTAGAGATTTTTAAGGAACTAATGGTACCACTGGACCATGGAGAGCTGCAGTGGTATGAGGACTTGTTTTCATGGCACACCATTGGATTATTCATTGTATAGGTTTTACTATTTCAGAAAATGTGTAGGCTATTTATTTTTTAAAGGCCTTATTTGCAGTTGTGTATAGTGCTATATACCTATAATCCCAGGACTCAGGAGGATGGGACAGGAAAATTGTGAGTTTGAGGCTAACCTGGGCTTACTTAGTGAGCTAGTGTCTCAACAACGAAAAAGCCTTTATTGGCCCAAGATATGAAAGATAACATTAGGGGAAAGTGAGCAAATAAATAGAACATGGGCACTCTATGTAAAGTGTTTGCAAGTCTTATGTAAATCTAAACTTATATTAAAAAGCTTTAGGGGCTGGAGAGATGGCTCAGTGGTTAAAAGCGCCAACTGCTCTTGTAAAGGACCCTGGTTAGATTCCCAGTACCCATGTGGTGGCTAAGAACCATCTTTAAGCCAGGCGTGGTAGTGCACGCCTTTAATCCTAGCACTCAGGAGGCAGAAGCAGGCTGATCTCTGTGAGTTCAAGGCCAACCTGGTCTACAGAGTGAGTTCCAGGCCAGCTGGGGCTACAGGGAGACTCTGTCTCGAAAAAAGAAAAAAACTTTTAGGAAAAGGATGGGAAATTCTTCCTGTGTAGAATCCTGCCCCATGAAGTAATTAAATGTTACATCTGCTTTGGACATTGCAGGTTTCTAAGTGTACATTTACTTGTTTATAGGCATACACAAGAGTGTGTACCACAGCACACATGTCAAGTCAGAGGACAACTCTCAGGGTTGTTTCACTGGTTCTCTCTTTCCACCATATGGGATCAAACCCAAGTAGGCAGGCACGGCAGCAAACACCTTCACCTTCTCAGCCATCTCACTGAACCCCCATTGTTACAGTTTTATTGAGGTCAAGCTTTTATTTCATAATGTACATCAGCTGGCAGGTTCTTTTTTTTTTTTTTAATGTATTTATTTATTTATTTTTAACAAATCTAGACCCGTGTTCCCGCTCATTCCCCCACCCCGTCAGAGCTCGTGCATTCTGCCAAACATGCTTTTCATCTCTTAGTCTTTCTCAATATTTTCCATGGGGACGTTGACTGTTTTGAGCAGAAGTTCACTGTTTCAGTCAGTTCTTTGATGCAGTATTTTCTGTTGTTGTTGTTTTTCCAAAATGCATTACGCCAACTGCCTTTGGACAAAAGCTCAGGGCCCTACACAAGAAAACTTAACTGGGTAATTGGCCACTAGCATCCAGATGAGGGATAACCTAATAGTCCGTTTGTTTTTCGGGCTGCCTGTTACTTCACTCAGCAGATGTCCTCTAAATAGCTCCAGCCATTTTCCTGAAATCTCTGATGTCAGCTTTCTTTATCTGCTGCATAGAATCCATTGTGTAGATGTAGACACGAAACATTTTCTCATATCCCATCACTAGGAAATTGAAGGGGCCATATTATGGTTGGTTCCAGATCTCTTTGCTATTGTGAAAGAGCTATGAAAATAAACATGGCCGTAGCAGCATGTATCTGTGGTTGGCGTAAACAGTACATTGAGGAACATCCCAGAGAGTGAATGATTGAGGTCGGAGTTGGTCAAGTTCATTCCAAGTCCGCTTCCAAGGTTCTCCACTGCTTTTCCATAAGTGGTGGTACGAGTTTACTTCCAACAAGCAGTTGGATGAGTGTTCCAATTATAAAACTCATACAAGCACTTGGTATCATTTGTTTCTTGATCCTAGCCATCTTACTGGAGTAAGATGAATTCTTAAAGTGGTTTTCAAATTTGATTTCCTTAGATCGATTAGATAGATGATTGAGCAGTTTTAGGTTGTTTCTCAGACATCTCTAATTCTCTCAAACTCTTTAAAAATCTCGTCAACTCTATATCATAACTATTGAAAATTTGGTTTTTTCTTTTTCTTTGTTTTTTTGAAGTACTTATATATCATTACTGGAAAAAATCAATGCTTTTGTCAGATGTATTCTGCAGTGAAGGTTGCCTCCACTCTGTGTGGAATTTCTCTCACGTCCATTGATTTTGTTTTTCTTTTATTTTTTCGCTTTTTGAGTTTGATGAGTCCCATTTTGTCATTGGTCGACTTAATTGCTTGTGCAGGTTCTGCTGTCTGATTTAGGAAGTCTCTTTTCCTACCTGTGTCTTTGTATTCTCTGCCAACTTTTCTTCTATCACCTTCAGAGTTTTGGGTGTTCCGTTGAGGTCTTTAATCCATCTGGAGTTGATTTTTGTACAGGGTAAGAGGTAGGGTTTTAATTTTTTCTTCTACAAAGTGGTGATTCCAGTATTTTGCCAACACCACTTGCCTGAAGATGCTGTCTTTTCTCAGTGTGGTTTTTTGGCCCCCTTTCAAATATGAAGATGGCTGAAATTGTATATGTGCTCAGTTTGGATCTTCTGGTTTTGTTCCATTGGTCAACAGGTCTGTTTTTTTGTGCCATGTACCTAGGCTGTTTTTAAATTGACTATAGCCCTGCGTAGTATATTTAAAAATCTGGTATGAAGAATCCCCCTCCGTGTAGCTCTTTTCAAGCTCAGGAATTGATTGTGGCTATGTCGGTGGTCCTTTTTAGTTTCTGTTCTTCCCAAATGAATTTAAGAACTTTTGTTTTCCAAGCCGGTGAGAAGAAACTCTTAGGGGATTTTTGATGGGATTGCATTAAATCTATAAACAAGAGTATGGTAAAATGGACATTTTTACAATGTTAATTTTCTCCCAATCCCATTGACAATCAGGGAGGTTTTTTTCATCTTCTTGGAGGCCTTCTTCAATTTTCTTTCTTTCTTTAAAAGGGTTTTAAAAAAAGTTTTTTATTTTTTTGTTGTAGAGATCTTTGTGGTGTCTTGGGTTAGGTTTTGTTCCTAGGTATCTCTTATTGGTTTTTGGAGGCTATTGTGAGTGGGGAAGGGCTCTTTGAATTCCTTCTCTCCAGTTGTGTGTTCTTGGTGTAAAGAAAGGCCATTGATTTTCTAAGGTAATTTGTATCCCAGTCCTGCCCTTTGCTGAGGTGTTATCGTGTCTAGGAAGTTTTCTTTCGGTGAGTTTTTTGCATCCCTTAGTAAACAATCATAGCATCAGCAAATAGGATAGTTTTACTTCTTATACTTTCCTCTTTTCCAATTAGTACTCCTTTATTTCCTTTTCTTGCCTATTCATTGCTCTACTAGTGTTTCAAGCACTATGTGGAAGAGGAGTGGTGATAGGGGGCAGCCCTTAGCCGAGTTCTTACGTTTAAAAAGGGAATGTTTCCGCATTTCCCCATTAGGATGCTACTGGACTGTGGGTTCTGTTATGGCTTTGATTACAGATTTGAGGATTGATCCCTCCTCCAATCAATTCCTTCTAGGACTTTAAGCATGAAGAGGATGCTGGATTTTGTCAAAGGCTTTTTCATCATCAATTGCGATGGATGGTGGTGGTTTTTGTCTGTGATTCATTTTATGTGTTTGATGATGTTGTATTGATTTTTCGTATGTTGAACCATCCCGGCATCCTGGTCCATGAAATCAAACTTGGTCATCGATGGATGATCTTCTTAGATGTGGGTCTGTAGGCCGATTTGGCCATATGTTCTGTTTAGATTTGTGGCATCTGTGTTCATTAGGGAGATGTGGGTCTTAATTCTCCTTTTTAAGTTTCTGTTCTTTTCTGGTTTTTGGTAATAGAGTGATGTTGGCTTCATAGAAGGAATTTGGGAGAGTTCCCTCTGATTGTATATCTTCTAAACAGTTTCAGAAATAAATGGTTGTAGGTTTTTTGAAATGTTTTTATTAAGTAAATCTGCTGTTGAAACCGTCTGGGCCTGGGCTTTTTTTAGTTGGGAGGCTTCTTACGACATCCTCTATTTCTTCAAGGGTATGTTATGGTCTGTTTAAGCGTGCTTGGTCTCCTCTTGGCCAAGCTCTTGGTGATTCCCAAGAATTCAAGATATCATCCTTTCTTTTCTTCGAGATTTTCAAACTTGGTAGAATAGAGGTTTCTTGTAATATTCCCATATAATTTTTCTTGATCTTTTCCGTGTCTGTTGTGATATTTTCCCTTTTCATCACGATTGTATTGAATTTGGAGTTGTTCCCTTCTTTCTTTTTTGTTAACTGGGCGTAGAGGTCTATCTTGTTTAGTTCTTACAAAGAACCAACTTTTGGCTTCATTTCATTGATTTTTTGTAGTTGTTTTTCTCTTGTTTCATTCATTGATTTCTGCTCTGATTTTTGTTATTTTGTTTTTTTTTTTTTTTTTTTTTTTTCACTTCCGTCTGTCATTGTGCTTTTAGCGGGTATGTTGTGAACTCCAGTGCTTAGCTTGTGGTTGATCAACGTGGCTCTGTTTTTTTCTAATGTAGGCAACCCAGGGGCTATAAATTTCCCTCTAGGACGTGCTTTTAAGGTATCCCATAGGCTTTTTTGTTGTGTTGTATTCGTCAACAATTGTCATTCAGTTCCAGGAATGTTTTTATTCTCTTCTCTTTATCCTCTTCGCTTGACCCCATTCATTTATTCAAGAGGTGGTTTGTTTTAGTCTCCATGTGTTTCCTTGTAAGGCAGGAGGGCTTGTCCTGGTGTGATGTTGAGCTTTATTGCACTGTGGTCTGACAGATGCATGAAATTATTTCAACGTTTTTGGTAGTGTAGAGGTTTCTTCTGTGTCCCAGGATGTTGGTCAATTTTGAGAATGTTCCGTGGGGTGCTAGTAGAAAGTTGTATTCTCTGGTAATTAGGATGGAATTTTCGGTAGAGGTCTATGAGGTCCATTTGTATCATATCGTTCAGTTCAATGTCTCTCTGTTTATTTTTTTGTCCTGTTGACTATCCAAAGGACTCACTGGGGCATTGAAATCCCCCACTATGAGTTGGTGCTGGGGGTTTAGTCTGTGCTGTGACTTGTGGTCCTGGAGGAATTGTCTTTATAAAAGTTTGGTGCAACAGAATTGGGGCATATATATTCATAATTGTGAAATCCTTCGTGGTGATTTGTTCCTTGATGAAAATGTAATGGCCTTCTTTGTCTCTTTCTGATTTCTTTTACTTTGAATTCTATTTTATCCGATATTAAAATAGCAACACCTGCTTTCTTTTTGGTACCATTTGTTGGAATATTTTTTTTCCCATCCTTCACTTAAGGTGGTGCCTGTCCGTTAAGGTAAGATGTGTTTCCTTCTTGCAGACAGCATATCGATGGATTCTGTTTTATAATCCAATCTCCCAGTCTATTCTGTTTTTGGATGGGGGATTTAGTCCATTATTAGTTAAGGTTATGACTGATAGGTTTGGGTTGCTTCCTTTTGCCTATCCACTTGCGGTTTTGCTTTAGGTTTCTAATTCTGCAATTATGCCCGTTTAGATTGATTCTCCCGTCTAGTTTGCCTGGGGTTGGTTGCTCTTTCTTCTGTTCTTTGGATTGCTTGAAGTATTCGCACTGAAGGTTGTTTTTCCGGGACAATGTAATTCTTTCAAGGTTTGTTGTGTACATGGAAGATTTTTCCTCCTCCTTCAACTATGATTGACTTTTTGCTGGGTATAGTAACCTGGGCGGGCATCCATTGTCCCTCAACACTGGGAATGCTTTGATCCAGGTTCTTGCCTTCAGCGTTTGCTGTGAGAAGTCCGGTGTTATTCTGATAGTATTGCCACTTCATAGGTCACTTTGTTGTTTTGCTCTGTGTCGCTTAGCATATTTTCTCGTTGTTTTGGGTGTCCAGCATTTTAACTATGATGTGGCGTGGCAGAATTTCTTTTCCGATCTTGTCTGTTTGGAGTTCTACTTGCTTCTGTATTGGTATGGTTTGTCCTTTTTTATTTGTGGGGAAGTTTTCATCTATTATTCTGTTGAAGATCTGATCAATCCTGTTCCTTGGATTTCTTCTCCTTCATCTATTCCTATGATGCGGAGGTTTGATCTTTTCATAGTGCCCACAAGACCTGGTTTGTGCCATTTTTGTGTATTTTTAAATTTTCATAATCTTTCCTTGGAGGTTTTTAGTTGTTCTGTTTTATCCTTCCAGGTCTGATTATTCTTTGTTCTGCTTTCCTGCCATTCTGCTTCTGAAAAAGGCTTCCTTTGTTCATTCCTTTCCTCTTGAATGGTGAGTGTTTGATTCCTTTTTCATTCTTCTCTCTGATTGTCTTTAGTGTTTCTATTTCTTTTTGGAGCTTCTTCGATCTCTTTTGTAGCTCTTTTGGTTTGCGTGGCTGGTTTCCCTTTTTTCTTTTCTTCAGCATGGGAGCTTTTCAATGTTTCTCTTCCTTCCGGCGACTTGTCATTCTCTGTCTCTCTCGCTCCTGTCTCTCTATTCTCTTTTCTGTTTCTTTAATTTGTTCTTTGATGAATCTTGTAGTTCTTTAGTATGTACATTGTGTTTCTGATGTCTGTTCCTGGGCATCCCCAGAGGATCCCACTAGCAGGAGTCTTCCATAGGGTTGATAAAGCTTGGCGTGGATTATCCTGCACCTTTCAGTGTTGTCTCTTCTTTGATCCTGGCATATGGGCTTCTCCTTCCTGTATTCCAATGTGAGTCCTAAATGCCTCTTCACTGTGTTGAAGGCGTGCTTTGCTTGCCCTCCTTCAGATCCTTCTTCGTAATTCTCGTGGGCGGGGGGGGGGGGGCGGGGGCGGGGGGGGCTCTTCAGCCCGCGCCCCGGCACCTGCCACACTGGGCTCAGGAGATCTCAAATCTCAAGAGTCACACAACGTGCCTTTAATACCGCTGGGAGGATAACTCCGCCCCCACAGCCACTAGATCTAATCAAGCCAAGAAACCACACCTTTAATCCCAGTCTGGGGGGGATAACTCCAACCTCACAGCCACAAAGGCCAATCAACCAAAGACAGCAGGACCAAACGATCAGCAATCAGCTCGCCAAGGCACCCAGTTCCTGTCTTCCCCTCTTCCTGCCGCTGGGCTCAGGAGATCTCAGCTGGCAGGTTCTTACAAAAGTTTACTCCAAATTGGGAGAAAAGCAATCTCAACTTACTGATGAGGTGCTGGAGAGGTGGCTCGATGTTTAAGAGAGCTTGCTGCTCTTTCAGAGATCCCAAATCGGGTTCCCAGCACCCACATCAGGATGCTCACAATGGCCTGTAACTCCAGCTCCAAGGAATCCAGTGCCCTCTTCTGGTCTCCATAGGCACCCTATATACATAATGCGCACGCATGTGCGCACACACGTACACACAGGCATGCACACATGTGCACACACAATTATTTTTAAATCCTTAGGAAAGAAAAAAAAATATTTTGACCAGTCTATTACACAAAATATACCAAACTCAGAACCTTAATTTAAAATTTATTTATTTATTTATTTATTTATTCTTTCAGACAGGGTCTCCCTGTAGCCCCAGCTGTCCTAGAACTCACTATGTAGACCAGGCTGGCCTTGAACTCTCAGAGATCTGCCTGCCTCTGCATCCCGAGTGCTGGGATTAAAGGCATGTGCCACCATGCCCAGCCAAAAAAAAAAATTTTTTTTTTTGTGGTCTTTTTCAAGACAGGGTCTTCCTGTAGCCCCAGCTGTCCTGGAACTCACTCTGTAGACCAGGCTGGCCTTGAACTCACAAAGATCCACCTGCTTCTGCCTCCCAAGTGTTAGGATTAAAGGCATGCGCCACCACGCCCAGCTAAATTTATTTTTTTTAAAGACAGGGTTTTCCTTGTAGCCCCAGCTGGCCTAGAAGTTGCTATGTAGACCAGGCTGACCTCAATCTCATGGAGCTCCAAAAAAACATTTCACAGGCAGCCAATCACTGAGGAAGCTTGCATCTTTAGGTAGACTTGAATTAAGGTTTTAGCTTTAATCCCAGCATTCAGGAGGCAGAGACAGGCTACAGGGAGACACTGTCTCAAAAAGACAATAATAATAAACTTTTTTTTTTTTTTTTGGTCTTTTTGAGACAGGGTCTCCCTTTAGTCTCAGCTGGCCTGAAACTCACTATGTAGACAAGGCTGGCCTTGAACTCATAGAGATCCACCTGGCTCTGCCTCCCAAGTGCTAGGATTAAAGGCTTATGCCACCACACTCGGCTAATAATAAACTTTTTCAGGAAGAATCCTGTTGGCAGTAGGGGCAACTTGATGAGTGGAGGGGCTGAGTGATAAGGTGACGGGACTGCTGTCAACGTCAGGCAGAGCTGAGTCCTTGAAAAGTATAGGAGTGAGGGTAGAGAGGGGAGGCAGATGTAGAGGCACAGGCAGTCAGTGATCCCACTGTGTGGATGATAAATGGGCCAGAGGGAGGAAAATCAAGTTACTGTTACAGTTCCTTGAGCAGGTAAAGTGCCATCTCACCTGTTAAAAGAGACATGCTGGGTGGGGAGGCAGAAGCGGGTGGATTTCTGATATCAAGGCCAGCCTGGTCTACATAGTGAGTTCCAGGCCAGGCCAGTTGTGGTTACAGGGAGACTCAAAAAGCAAAAAAAAAAGTTGGTCTTGCTTGCCTTGGATTCCAGATGCCTGTCCTGCATGAAGATGTATGTATTCAGTGCCTACTCTGTGTTGGCAACTCCCCTGCTCATTCAGAGACTACGACAAGTGAGGACATGGCATCCACAGACAGACCTGTCTGTCCATACTGTACTTGACAAGTCTCTGTATAGAAATAAGGTAGACTAGCAAGGCGTGGTGGTGCACGCCTTTAATCCCAGCACTCGGGAGGCAGAGGCAGGTGGATTTCTGTGAGTTCAAAGCCAACCTGGTTTATTTTACATAGTGAGCTCCAGGACAGCTGGGGTTACAGGAGACCCTGTCTCAAAAAGACAAAAAGAAAGAGAAAGAGGGAGGGAGGGAGGGAGGGAGACTAAAGGACTGGCGAGGTGGGTCCTAGGAGCCCCAGTGTGCTGTTTCAGATGGCATGATCAGTGAAGGCTTCTGAAGGCAGCATGAGAAAACCCAAATGAAACCAGGAGTGAGTTAGCATGCAGACATCGTGGGAAGGGCACCCTAACTGAAAGAACTGTAGAGCTTAAGGCCCTGAGAGGTGAAGAAGGGGTGTTGTCAGCGGACAGTAAGAAACCTTGAGACCAAGTGAGGAGAGGAGGAGGAGGTGAGGACAGGACCATTTGGATTAGTCTCCTGGCAAACTGTATTTTTATAGAGGTGTTATGGAGAGGAATGAGAGTGGCTAGAGTTCAGTGGTAGAGTGCTTGCCCAGCATGTGCATGGGCCCTGAAGTCCAGTCCCAGCACTGCAAAAGGAAATAGGTAAGTCAGTAAGTGATATGAAAATGGTTGGAACATTGTGGAGATTTATTTTCTTCCAGCTGTGGTAGAGCAACACTCCATGAAATAGGTTAAGAGAACTGTGATTAGCAGTGGGAAGGTTTGGCTCCTGATGAAGTTTTCCTTTTTTCCCCCAGACATTAATTACTTGGCCCATTCTGTGGTCCTTTTTTAAAAGGATAAAATCTTTTGCCTTGTAGCATTCTTGGGGACATTTGAGAGGCAGTCTTACAAAAGGATCTCAGGCTTCAGAACAGAAGTGACACTGGGTCAGTGCACCCAGACACAAAAGTGACCACTTGATCTGGCTGGAGAAATGTTTGCTTTTCTCCCACATTCCAACTGTAGTCTTTCCCTAGCAGGTTTGGTGGCTGAGGTTCCTGCTACTTCTCTGTCTCACGTACCAAACAAGCACCTTCTATGTCCCTGGGGTTGCGCCAATCAACTTCCACCAGAACGACCCTGTAGAAATCAAGGTGAGTGTGTTCCTGGATTGTGGGAGCATCTGTATCCGGCACCCTGGCCGGAGGACTGTGCTGAGCTGTTTGTGACCATCCTGGAGTTGTAGAGGACACATGCCAGCACCAGCCCCTGGGAAAGGGGACTTACTCCATGCTGCACGGCTGCCTGTCCTCTAGACTCTTCATTCCTCCCTGTGCACACAGCTCTCTCCTTCTCACTCTTACTTTGGCTGTGACATGTCTGTCCCCTCCTGGTCTGTCTCTCCATTTCTGTGTGACTCCACTTACCTCTTTCTAGGGCTTCTCTGCCTCCCTCTTTCATCTGCTCCATCCTCCTTTCAGGTACACACTTTCCATGAATAATATGCAGCATCTGCTCACAGTGTCTCTCTTGTAAGCAGCTCTTCTCTTTTGCAGTCAGACTTAGACCTTGCAAGATAAATATTAAAGTAACATTTACTGAGCTTTATTAACATACCGTGCATTCAGCTCTGCTTGGCTCAAGATGCCTCCAAGACCACTTCTTGAGGGAAATGTTATATTTTATAGATTTTTTTATATGTTTGACAGGTAAGGAAAGTAAGGCACAGAAACATGAGCCCAGCTGTTCCCATGGTGGAGAAGCCACAGGGTTACTGCCACATCCATCATGTGTGTCTGTCTGTCTTTCTCTCCTACTACTTTTGGCCTTTGCCCATAACTCTCCAGAACAAAGCTTATGGCATTGGGAGACCAGAAGTATCTGACCTCCAGTCCTGCCAAACTGGAATGAGAGCAGACCCCTGAGCTGGAAAAGGAACAAAGATAGGGGTCACCTCTTTATAGGTTCTCCCCCCAATTGTCTAGAGAAAATGCTAGAGTCAACACGAAAAGAGTCAACAACGATGACTTTGGGGGCCATTTTTCCTTAACTTATAACTTGGGTTTTTTTTTTATTTACTTTGATTTGGTCTGATTTTAAGACAGGGTCTCGTGTGGCCTAGACTGGCCTCAAACTCATGTAGCTGAAGATAACCTTGAAATTCCCATCATTTATTCACCTCCCAAGTGTTGCAACTACCAGCCTGGCCCCCACACCTGGTCTATGTGGCAGGGTCAGTGCAGGTCCTCAGTAGCTTCAGTCTAGCATCCCAAAGCTTTAAAACACAAGGTTTCTAAGGCCCCTGGAGTCAAGAACTGACCTCAAACTAACAGGATGCTATTTAGTCACTGGGTGTCTATTTTTACATTTCTCTGCAAATGGTTATGGAATATGAGGTCATAGTAAAGGTTCATAGACCTGACAGAATTCTAAAAATCACTTATACTTTTCAGATGGCAAAAGAATAGCAGTTCCTAAATTATAAAGATAATTCTAGAGATTTTGTGCTTTACTTGATTTTTTTTTTTTTTTTATTGTATTTATATGTGTCTGGGTATCCATGAGCCACAGCAGACTTTTAGAGATCAGAGAAAAAGTTGAAGGAGTCAGTTCTCTCCACTTGTAGGTCTGTGGGGTTGAACTCAGATCATCAGGCTTGGTAGCAAGCTTTACCCACTCAGCCTTGGGTTTGATCCCTAGCACCACTGTACCTGGCTTCTGGCCAGAAATAACATTGAACTGATCCTCCTGCCTTCACCTCCTAAGTACCAGCACAACAGGTGTGTGCCACCATACCCATTTTATGTGGTACTAGGGCTCAGACCCAGGGCTTTGCACATGCTAGGTAAGTTGTCTGCCAACTAAGCATTATTCCCAGATTGTCAGTCTTTGTCCCTTCTGTTTTGTTTTTGTTTTTATTGAAGTTTTGTGCATTTCACACAAAATTTCCAATCAAATCTAAACCCATTCCCCTTTTCTTGCCCCCCACCCCCACCCCCACCCCACCAGAGCTCATGCGTTCTGCCAAACATGTTCCTTCTGTTCTTTTTTTCTTTTTTTTTTGCCTTTTCCTTTCCCTATTTCTTTTCTCTTTACCCTTTCCTTTCCAGTCTTCTCCCTCTTTTCTTTCTTGTTCTTAATTAGTAGCTTAGGCTGGCATTGAGTTCACAATCCTGCCTCAGCCTTCTGAGTGCTAGGATTACAGATGGGAGCCACCATGCCTAATTCTAGTTTGGGGAGCTTTCTGTGCCTGATACTCTTCCAAAACCATATTCTGGATGTTTGTAATATTTTCTAAATATTCTCCATCAACTTATTATGTTAATGCCTATGCAGTATTTTAGTGACTATATGTCATGGTTGATCAATTTCCCATTGTAGAGTGTTTTAATTTTGTGTTTTGCCTCTGTTCTCAGTTAACAGACATTGAATGAGCACCTACTGTGCTGTGGTCCAAGGCACAGAAGTTATAGGGATGACCATATACATGCAATCCTTGCCCTCATTAGAGCTTAAATGTTAGCTTTTTTTAAAATGTTTTAATTTTTATTTACTTTGTGAGTGTGAGCATGCATGTGGAAGTCAGAGGACAACTTGTAGGAAGTGGTTCACTCCTTCAACCATGTGGCTCCCAGGGATGGATTTTTTTTTTTTTTTTTTAGACAGGGTCTCCCTATGGCCCCAGGTGGCCTGGAACTCACTCTGTAGATCAGGCTGGCCTTGAACTCACAGAGATCCACCTGCCTCTGCCTCCTGAGTGCTGGAATCAAAGGTATGCGCCACCACACCTGGCTTAAAGACGATTCTTAGCTGCTATGTGGGTGCTGAAAATTGAACCCAGGTCTTCCGCAAGAGCAGTCAGTACTCTTATCCACTGAGCTATCACTCCAGCCCCAAATGTTAGCTTTTAGTGGGAAAGACTGAATTTTTTTTTCCCCTGAGACAGGGTCTTCCTGTAGTCCCACCTATCCTGTAACTCACTGTGTAGACCAGGCTGGCCTTGAACTCAGAGATCTGCCTGCCTCTGCCTCCCAAGTGCTGATATTAAGGCATGTGCCACCACACCTGGCTGGGAAAGACTGATTTTTAAAGACCTAGGAAAGAAGGGCCAAGGTATGTGGCTTATACTGCTAAATTCCTGCACAAAGGAGATGGTAGGAAGCAGAAGGATCATGAAGTCAAGGCCAGCCTGACATACTTAGCAAGACAATGTCTTGAAGAAAAAAAATCAAAGATGAAAAAAATGAAAGCTCTCATACACAAAATAATTGTATTTTTTAAATTTACACACACACACACACCACATGCACGTACCAATTACATCTTACCTGATGTGCTAAGAAGGAAGCTAAGGGGGTTAAAGCCAAATGGTAAGGAGTTCCTTTGGCTACTCAGTGGTTAAGGAAGGGCTCACAGGTAGGGGGTATTTAGGGAGACCTAGCTAGAAAAGCATCAAATGAACATAGTAGAGCAGAAAGAAGCCACAGAGAGAAAGCTAAGGCAGAAAGAGAAACTGAGGAGAGAGGGCTACTGTGCCTATAAGAAGCAGGCCTCTTTGTTCCCAAAGCCTGAAGGTCTTTTCTTCTTTTGGAGTATTTCCTGAGGAATGGTACTTAGAGTGAAATTATCATGTCCAAAGGTAGCCACATGTCTGAGTGACTAGGTTCTAACTAAATTTATAGTGTGTCTAAAGTAAAATAGTCCAGAATTGTGGGCATCCCTGTCTGCTGCAGCAAGTTTGTTGAGCATGTTAAAGATGGCAGGTGCCGTGGAGAATTCTTGGAATTGTTCTCTTGGTTTATGCTGGACTAACAACAGCTTCTCTTCTTCCCCAGGCTGTGAAGCTTACCAGCTCTCGAACCCAGCTACCTTATGAATACTACTCACTGCCCTTTTGCCAGCCCAGTAAAATAACCTACAAGGCTGAGAATCTGGGTAAGTTCTTTCTTGCACTATCTCACGATTTTCACAATAATAATAGCCTTTGCCCTTACCTAGTACTTTCCGTGTACTAGATAGATGAACACAGTTTGTAAACCTGTTACTTTAATAATAATGGCCCTAGCAAGGTAGTTGTAGTTTTGGTTTTTTGTTTTCATTTTTCAGATTAAGGGACTTCCCTTTGGTTGTGCCTTCAGGTAATGGCTAACCTGGGCTTCAGCATTCTTCATAGTTAAGGCACTTGGCTTCTATTTGTGTCAGCTCTCCCTTAGTACCTATAGATACTTCTTTTCTGGTGGCTTCTATTACTCGCTCTCCCCTATGTGTGTATGCATGTGTGTAGAGGCCAAAGGTTGATGTCAGATGTTTTCCTCTGTTTTCTACCTTGGGTAGAAAATGTGTGTTTATTTAGTCTTTGAGACAGGGTCTTCCTATAGTCCCAGCCAGCCTGGAACTTGTTACGTAGACCAGGCTGGTCTTGAACTCACAGAGATCTGCCTACCTCTGTCTACCGAGCACTGGTATTAAAGATGTGCGCCACCACACTCAGCTTTATTATTTTATGTGTATGTCTGTATTGTGTGCCAGTATGGAAGTGCACTATGTCAAGCAGTACCCATAGAGGACAGTAGACGGTGTTAGATCCCCTAGAACTGGAGTTACAGATAAACTGCCATATGGGTGCTGGGATTTGAACCCAGGTCTTCTGTAAGAACCACTGAGCCATCTCTCCAGTCCCTCTACCTTGTATACTGAAACAGAACCTCTCACTTGAACCTAAAGTTTGCTGATTTGGCTACTCTACCTATTGAGGTTGACTCAGGAGACCCATCTCTGTCTCCCTGGGGCTGAGATTACCGGTAGGTCACCACACACACCCAGCATCTATGTGATTGCCAGGGGTCTGAACACTAGTCTTCATGTTTGCATGGCAAAACTCTGCCCTCTGAGCTCTTTCCAACCCATTGCTCTGCCTTTGATTGATGGAGTGATTGCCTCTGCCCTGAAGCAAGCAAAGACATTGGCATACTTGCTAAGCTATGCAAGACTCACCTTAAAAAAAAAAAAAAG
>VZQC01003894.1:3007426-3050531 GCA_009823505.1 Rhizomys pruinosus
CAGGAGGGATCCTAAGGAGAAGTAGGGGCAGCCAGGAGGGATCCTAAGGAGAAGTAGGGGCAGCCAGGAGGGATCCTAAGGAGAAGTAGGGGCGGCCAGGAGGGATCCTAAGGAGAAGTAGGGGTGGCCAGGAGGGATCCTAAGGAGAAGTAGGGGCGGCCAGGAGGGATCCTAAGGGGAGAGACGTGGAGGATGGTGGGATGGGAGAGAGACCCTGAGGGGGGTCTCCTTAGCTGCCTGGTACAAGGGTAAAGCTGTAACAGCAAAATTAGGGATCTAGTGATAGAAGAGCAAAATTAGGGATCTAGTGATGGAAGCCCACCAATCCTAGAAAAGAAAGGATGTGGTCCGCTGTCTCTGGAGGTTATAGGTCTCATATGGCATTGACTCAGTCTGACCTGAGAGTACTGAAAGGGTATGTTAGGACCAGAATCAAAGGAGGAGGGATTCCCAAGCCAAGGCTTGGCCAAAGAAGTGTGGGCTATCCTGGAAACCCTGAGAAAGGACTGTCCATGTAGCCGTTCGGCAGACCTGGTGTCTGGGTCCTCCCATGTAAAAGCAAAAGAAGTATGAAGGCACAGTAAAGAAGGCCAGGACAGTGAAATGCGAGACTGAGGTTTAAGGGTTAGGGAGGCCTGAACTAGATGGTAGGTGCCAGAGGGCTTGCTTACGAACTGGAAGAATGGGGGTGTTGCAGGGTTAGTGGACGTAGGAGGCAGGTAATGGTAGGCCTGAACCCATGGTGGTAGGTTTCAGAAATAGAAACTGGCCTAGAAGGAAAAGAGGTGGGGTCCTTGAGGCATATCAGGACTAGTGGGTGGTGGGAGGTGATTACTGGAATGGAAATGTCCCAGACCTGAGGGTCGACAGGATCAGGGAGGGTAGAGTCTGGACAACCCAGGGTGAGGACCTGGGAGGCTATTAGGGATAAAAGAGGGTAAGAGTCCAGAGAGGTATGAGGAATACACACGTTACCTGGAAGCAGCTGAGGCTGTCACGGCCCAAGCTGGGCAGACAGACATGACTAAAAAAGAATGGGTGAAAATTGACCTGTGAGGACACAGGGGAGAGGTAGAGTCCTTCATGGGAGAGAGTGGGTCCCGTCCACTCCTGTGACAGAAATTGATGAGGGAACTGTAGGGCCAGAAAGTGAGGTCAGTATAGAAAGGTAGCCCAGCTGTCCAACAGGAAGGAAATGGACTTACCCGCTACCTAGAGCATTGGCCTAGGCTCTTCAAGGGTCAATGGGGTCTCCAAGTCCAGCCGGTGTCAGTCTCCGCCTGGCAAAGAAATTCAGAGGCCAAAAGAGATTGAGGTGCTTGGGGTAATGGGGCTGGACCTCAGTGGCGAGGCACAGAGGATGAGCCTGTGCCCGGGCACTCAGACTTCCAATGGCCAGGTCGCTGGCAGAGAGGGCACAGCGTGGTGGGTTGCCTGGGGTTTGGACAGATTTTAGCCCAGTGACCCCCTTTGGCCACACTTGAAATAGGCTCCTGGCAGAATAGACTTAGGCTGGGCCCCTGCGGGATGGGGCTTGACAGAGCCCCAGGTGCCCCTGTGGGAATGATGTTGGCCTCAGAGCAGCTGCCAGGGCTCGGGCATGGAGCGTAGCCTTTCGCAGTAGCAGAGCCCATCGGGAGGACCCAGCTGCCTCCTCTTGGCCCAAATACCTTAAAAGGCATTTTTCATCAGACCTGCACAAAAGTGTGGGAGACCATTGTCAGCCCTTTTAATTTAATTTTTTTTCTGATATCTGGAAAAGACTGAGAAATAAAGTGAGAAGCGAAGACCATGGCTGCCGGGGAAGCAGGGTCAAGGCGAGCTTTAAGTATGGTTGTCCTTAATAAATTCTGAATTGCAGAAGGAAAAAAAAAAAGAGGCAGGGGGGATATTTTCACATGTCTTCAACAGACAGGAAATAGACTTACAATCTCTATCTGGAATAAGGATCTAATAATTAATGGTGATGGCAGTTTATAAAAGTTATACTGAGCAGAGGCACATAACATGGAAATGGTTTCATTCAGACATTGTAGAAGTCATTTACAGCATCCAGCCCCAACCAGTTTCTGTGCATTCTCAAGACTGAGATGGCCAAACTGGTCAATGCAGTTTCTTTATCATGCTGGTACCAAACATTGTATAAAACAGAATTATGAGCCGGGCATGGTGGTGCACACCTTTAGTCCTAGCACTTGAGAGGCAGAGGCAGGCTCATCTTTGTGAGTTCAAGGCCAGCCTGGTCTACAGAGTGAGTTCAAGGTCAGCTGGGGCTACAGGGAGACTGTTGTCTCGAAAAGACCAAAAAAAAAAAAAAAACAGAATTATGAGCCAGGTGTGGTGGCACATTGCTGGGTCCTCCGGCAGGTAGGGCAGAGAGGAGAGCCGGGCCAGCCTGTCTCTCCTCCAGGGCTGAGCAGGATGGTGTTGAGGACCCAAAAGAACCACATGGCAGGTAGGTAGTCTCTTCAAAGCAAGAACTCACTTTATCGAGTCAGGCAGCGGCTTATAAAGGCTAAGACCACAAGGGAACAGCCAATCATCTTAAAGGTCAAATAGATAGAGCCAATGGGAAATGTTTCAAAACAACCCTGGCTGCGCCTACCTTACTTCCTTTAGCCCCGTCTTGTTTGCTTAGGACCAGCTGGCTGCCTACCTTACTTCCTTTGGCTGAAGTCTTGTTTCCTTAAGGCCAGCTGCCTTACTTCCTTTAAGGTGTAGCAGGCTCAAGAAGTTGCCAAGAGCCTCATGGGCCAAGACAAAGCAGGCTCAACAATTCCTTTATTTTTTGTAATGCAGGAGGAGAAACATAGCCCCTGTCTTAGTTTGTCTATTCTTGCAAACTGTCTTACCCGTCTTTGGGATACAAACAGCTAAGGTTTTGATCCCTGTCTTAGGTTGGCTGAGTGCAGAAAGATCTTACCCGTCGTCGGGTGCTGACTCCAGTCTGCTGAAGAGCCTCTCCATGCCCTGTCTTAGGTTGCCCCAGTCTCTCTGGGGTCTTACCCGTCATTGGCCACATGGAGGGCGGAGGTCGGGTGATAGTATGAAGATGGCCATTCATAAGACCCTGGCTCCTGGCTGGTGGACCTCGACCTGGTGTAACTTTACCGCATCTAGTCTTCCCTGGATAAATTGAGTGATTTTGTTAAATCACGCAGGGCCTAAGGGTAAGAATTAGGAAGAGTGTAAGAAGGGGTCCAAGCAGAGGAAGGAGGTAGGGCAGGAAGCCATGCAAGCCGGTCCACAAGGGATTTTCTTGAAGTTTTTTTCCTTCTCTTTTCTGGGTTTTCGGATGGATACAGATCCACTAGCCTCCAGGCGTTATCTGGCAGCATTGGGGTCTCCGAGTCCCCGTCACTGGGTGGGAGGAGAGCCAGCAGCAGGAGGAGCAACGTCACTTTCATCCTGGGCCGCTCCTGAGGGAAGAGCAGAGGGGCCATCCTGGGGGGGGGGGGGAACACTCCCTGGAGGGATCATTATCATTGTCTCCGTTGGGGGAGGTATTAGCTATAGGCGACAGATCAGGACCAGTGTTTCTGAAAAGGGGATGTATGCCTGTCTTCCTTGGAAAAATTTAAAATGTTTTGGAAAATTTTTAAATATTTAGGGTGATCATGGGGGGCATGGACTCCCCCTTTTGTTTTTGTAATTTAGCCTTGAGGCTTTGACCGTTGTCTGTTTTGATATGAGTCAAGTGCCAAATGGGGTATAATGAGTAACATCTATCTGCCAGAGATGGTTAGGCCAGAGACCTCAGGGATTACTGCCCCAGGTTTGGAGAGGGGTGATCTGGAGGAAGGGCTAGCAGGACCGGCAGGTGCGGACGATCTTTTTTAGATCTTAAATGTTCCTTAAAATTCTTTTACTAGATTGTAATTTCAGAGAAATCAAGTCCATTAACTTATATTTATTTACTTGTATTTCTGTATAAATCTCTACTGAAATACCTCTATATAAATGTATAATACTTATTTCAAACATATCACTATAAATCTTATAAAGTGGGTTTATAACAAGCATTTTTCTGTCAGTCCTTGGAGGTGGTTTTTTCCAGGCCTGGCACAGAACCCTGTTTTAAAGATGCTTTACTTAGTTGTTAAATGTTTTACAATACACATTTAACCATACTTTATATATAAGTTAAAATATGCTTATTGCTTAGAACCAATGTTAGTTTTTGTCTCAGGCGTTGAGGGAGTGTAGTTGATAGTGGTACCATACACCCATCAAGTAGCTAACTGTAACAGTATTTGTACAAATCAGTAACTTTTTTTTAACCAAGACAAATAAATTACACAAATGACCATAGAAGTTTAATCGATCTGCATCCGAGTTGGAGGGGCCAGTTCCAGCTCGGAGGCTTTTTAGTATTGTACAAATGCATATTAACATTTACATAAATCCAATTAAAGATTGTTAACACCAAAAGGTATAAACCAAGTTTTGTATAGGTTGAATCTGTAAAGTGAATTATAGTTGACCTTTTTGAAACACAGAAGTTTAGAAAGTTATAGGGGTTAAAACAAAATACTCATACATCCATACACATATGTGTGCATGCACACATACATACAAGCATACACAAACATGTACAAAGGGAAAAAAGTTGTGAGATCAATCTGTGGGAAGAAGTCACAGTATTGTTTTATACTCGATGAGAAAAGGTCATTTCCACAGTCTGTCTCCTGAGTATTGGAATCAAAGCTGCACCTTTAAAACACAATGAAAGATGAAGCACTGCCCCCGGGCTCTTGCCGGAGACTTTATGCTTCCAAGTGAAACACAGAATATTGTAAAGCCAGCCCCTCCCCCACCAGCCATCCGCTGTTTAGCAGGAGAGGGACATAGAACAAACATTGGACTAGATTAACCAGAGTATTTACAAACAGCTACACACTGAAAAGCTTTATATTTTGCCTTTGGTCTTTTTTTTTTTTTTTTTGTCTTTTCGAGACAGGGTCTCCCTGTGGCCCCAGCTGTCCTGGAAGTCACTCTGTAGACCAGGCTGGCCTTGAACTCACAAAGATCCACCTGCCTCTGCCTCCCAAGTGCTAGGATTAAAGGCGTGTGCCACCACGCCCGGCATCTTTGGTCTTTTTAAGGCAGAGCCTGCCCACAGTCGGAGCCAGCCTGGTAGACTAGGCTGGACTTGAACTCACAGGTATCCACTTGGCAAAGGCCTGGGCCACCAAGCCAAGCTCTACAAGCCTGGAATTTACAAGAAGACTGGTCTCTAGAAAAGATCTTGGAGGAAGTTTAGCAGACAAAAGGAAACTTCAGCAGAATTAAACACTATGTTACACTATTTAACACTATGTACAGAAAAAAATTTTAAGGAGGACTTTTTAAAAGCACATTAGAGTTGCCTCTACAACCCAAGCCTGCCTATGCAAAGGTGCAAATGAGCTCTCTGTGGAAGGTTTGCAGCAAAAAGAGCTTGAGCTTGCTTGCTCCGTGGGCAAGCCCGTCCGTCCAGCCTCTGTGACCTTTGCCACCTGAACTGTGGTCAGAAGGCGGAAGCCGGGGCTTCTCTTAGGGGCTGGAGCCCAGGCTGTAGGGCAGGCTTTGAACCCATTTCAAGACCTCTAGAGGTCAAGTGCACAGGAGAGGAAGCTCTCCTCTCACAATTTCTCTGAATATCCATCCTTAGTCCATGCCTTCACTGATTTGGGGATGCTGCAAGGGGAGGATAAAGGGGTTGGGGTTGCCAAGGGCTCGGGCACCCTGTCTGGAGTTACTTCTGAGGCCTTTTTTGGAGGCCAAGGGGGGAAGAAACCCTTCAGGGCTGAGAGTACCTCCAGAGGAAGCCCGATATGTCCCGCTCCCTTGGAGACAGACCTTCCAAGGCCTTTTTTGAAGGCCTAGAGGAGCACAGCGTAGCATCCATGGGGTCAGGGCATGCCCAAAGGGACACTGCTCCCATCCCGTTTCCCACTGCCAGGGAATTCCTACAGAGGAAGGATGTCTCCTTTTAAGTCCCTACTCTTGAACTCAGAGGGATTCTAGGGTGGGGTTAGGTTTGGAAGGAGACTTCTCCATAATTTATGGAGGTACACTCACCTGCAGACCCATTGGCCCGTCAGCGAAACCGTCCTCACACGGGGCCACCACGGAGCCCCACGTTGGGCGCCAGTCTGGCAGGTAGGGCAGAGAGGAGAGCTGGGCCAGCCTGTCTCTCCTCCGGGCCTGAGCGGGATGACGAGCGTTGACAGCGGGATGACCAGTGTCCACGACGACCCGAAAAAAGAACCACACTGGGGGGTCAGGAGTCTAGTCAAAGCAAGAACTCACTTTATTGAGTCAGGTAGTGGCTTATAAAGGCAAAGACCACAAGGGAACAGCCAATCATCTTAAAGGTCAAATAGCTAGAGCCAATGGGAAAAGTTTCAAAACAACCCTGGCTGTGCCTACCTTACTTCCTTTAGCCCCGTCTTGTTTACTTAGGACCAGCTGGCTGCTTACCTTACTTCCTTTGGCCAGGTCTTGTTTCCTTAAGGCCAGCTGATAAGGGCCCCTTAGTTGTAAACAAGCCTGGCCCTGCTGCCTTACTTCCTTTAAGATGTAGCAGGCTCAAGAAGTTGCTGAGAGCCTCATGGGCCAAGACAAAGCAGGCCTGACAGCGCATGCCTTTAATCCTAGCACTTGGGAGGCAGAGGCAGGTGGGTTCAAGGCCTGCCTGGTCTACAGAGTGAGTTCCAGGACAGCTGGGACTAAAGGGAGACCCTGTCTCAAAAAGACAAAAACAACAACAACAACAACAAAAAACAGAATTACATAGTTTCATTAAGGAAAAAGCTAAAAGGATAGAGGGAGAGGATACATTCAGTCCTACTGAGGCAGTATAGATAATTCAGCAATTGCGGCACATACAGTTACTTAATTTGGAATTTAGTCTTAACAGATAAGGAACCCCGGGTTCATTTTAGCCTTTGATTATAATGGGTTCTGTGCACAATATAACCTAGAAGTGGCCACTTTTTTTGACAGACACATAACAGACTCATACATGTAACAGTAAACACACATGAAACAGTAAGCACACAGACAGCTTGGACAGACACATGCCTGACTTAATCACACTGATCAGTTATCACAGTGAAACTGCAAGAGAGGGAGGCCAGCTTTAACCACAGGAGACTGGCTCACAGCAGCAAAAGCTTGCAAAAGGGTGAATTAGTAGGTTTAGAGACAGCAGATCTGGCTCATGGCATGGCTCACCTGTGTCTAATAAGTGTTGGGTTTACCTGCTAATTTAATGAAAAAACAAAACCAAACAGTATTTGTTAAAAGCCAGTAGCTTGGGGCTGGAGAGATGGCCTAGCGGTTAAGAGCGCCCACCGCTCTTGAAGAGGACCCGGGTTCGATCCCTAGCACCCACCTGGCGGCCGAGAACCGTCTGAAACTCCAATTCCAGGAGAACTCCAGTTCCAGGGGAATCCAACACCCTCTTCTGACCTCCGCGGCATTGCACAACACGGGTGCACAAACCTGAATGCAGACAGTACATTCATACACGTACAGAAATAAATAAAATTAATAAAAAAAAATTTTTTTAAATAAAAGCCAGTAGCTTAAGCAGCAATCCTGTGAAAACATTATACCCATACAAAAGTTAAAATGGAAAAATGATTTTAATTAGAAACAGATGAAAACACAGTGATAAAATTGTAAAACTCCAATTGGGATTAATTTGTTAATCTGCCTGGTAAATGCATTCATGCCATGTGCTTAGTAGCAGCGGGAATGGCGGTCATGTGATTAGACAAAATGGCAACCATGGAAATTTGAATCAGGTGTGGGAAGGGGGGAGAGAGAGGGAGGGAGGGAGGGAGAGAGAGAGAGAGAGAGAGAGAGAGAGAGAGAGAGAGAGAGAGGAGCAGATCCTGAAAAGCCTACGTGTAGCCAGTTTGGAAAAAAGAAAAAAATTGTTTGCTGGTTAGGCTTTGACCCAGAGTTGTCCATTTTCAAGCCTGGAGATCACGGGGTACAAAAAAGCGTCCTTCAATGCACCCCAGAGACCTGGCAGTGGGGGAGGGGGGAGGGAAACTTGGGATGGACGTCTCCCATCAGCCAAGACCCTTCACCACAGAACCTGGTTCTGCATTCCTTCCCTAAAAAACAGCCAGTGGACCCGGTCCACTGAACTATGGTCCCCAGCATCCATGGGTCCTGGACCCACGGGCTGAGGAAAGAGAGCTTGCCCTGGCGTTGCGATGGCTTTCAGACAGGAGCTCTGGACAGCAGAAATGAGGCAACAGAAAAATGGACTTACCCCAGGTCAGAAGCTGGGTGCGTCGGTAAGGAAAGGGGCGTTCCTTGGCCCCATGTCCATGGGCTACAGGCCTCTTGGGCTGAGGAGAAACATCCCCTCCCCATAGGGCCACCAATTGAGAAGTATAACCAACGCTAAGAAAAGGTCGAATCAGTCCGAATTAAAAAGTATATAAAGGTAGGTATTTATTCCAGGAAATGCAGTCTCTCTCTCTCTCTCTCTCTCTCTCTCTCTCTCTCTCTCTCTCTCTCTCGGGCAAATCCACAGCCGCTAGCCATCCCCTGAGGGTCATGGAAAGCACCTTTGCTTTTTAATTTTATTTATTATGTGTATGAGTGTATTGTCTGCATGTATGTTAGTATACCCATGTCGTGCAGTGCCTGTGAAGGTCAGAAGAGAGTGTCAAATTCCACTGGAACTGGAGTTAGAGATAGTTCTTAGCCGCCGTGTGGATACTGGGAATTAAACCCAGGTCCTCTGCAAGAGCCTTCAGTACTCTGAGCTGCTGAGCCATCTCTCCAGCTCTCTTCTTGGTTTTTCAGTCTCACCCTTCCCAGCTGGCCCAGAAGGTCCAGGCTGCCTTGAACCTCTCCTCCTGCTCCAGACTTCTGAATGTTGGGATCTGAGTTCCAGTTCTCTTGATTGTCCAGCAAGCATTCTTAACTGCTGGGCCATGGTGTGCCACCAGGAAGGTCTTGATTCTTGGGGGTTGGGGAGGGAAGGCGTTGGGGATCAAACCCAGGGCATTGGGTATGATAGGCAAATGCTCTACATTGAGTTACACCCCAGGTTTTGAGAATTGGGTTTTTTGTTTGTTTGTTTGTTTGTTTGTTTTGTCTTTTCGAGACAGGGTCTCCCTGTAGCCCCAGCTGTCCTGGAACTCACTCTGTAGACCAGGCTGGCCTTGAACTCACAAAGATCCGCCTGCCTCTGCCTCCCGAGTGCTAGGATTAAAGGCGTGCACCACTACGCCCGGCAGAGAATTGGGTTTTTTTTTTTTAAGTTTGTTATTAGCCTATATTAATTATATTTAATAATGGGTTTCATTATGACAGTCTCATGCATGTATATAATGTATTTGTTATATTCATTCTCATTAAATCTTTGTCTCTTTCCCACTAATCTTTTTCCCAGCTATTCTTTGCTTTCATATTTTTTTAACATTTACTTATTTATTCTTTTTTTTTTTAATTTATTTATTTATTTTGTATGTGTATGAATGTACTGTCTGCATGTAGGTTTGTGCACCCGTGTCGTGTACTTATTTATTCTATGTGTATGTGTGTTATCATGCTACAGAGTGTGTATGGAGATCAGAAGACAACTTGTGGGAGTGGGTTCTCTCCTTCAGCCATGTGGGCTCTAGAGATGAAACTCAGACTTGGTGGCAAGCACTTTTACCAATGAGGTTAACTAGGGTAACTTTCAGGAGCAAGGGCAAAATTACCAGTTACTACACCACTAAAGAAAATGTGAGACCTGGTTCTTGATCCAGCCCCTGAAAGAGCCACCTTCTGTCAGGGTGCACATGATCCAGGCGTTTCCAGATTCTCTAGCTGACAGGTATGCCAACTACCAGGTGGGAGTCCTGGACCAATTCAAGGAAGACTTGGAGCTAGTTTCACCAAAAACAAGCAGTACTGGGCTCCCCTAAATGCCATTTATGGGTGAATCAGACACTCCCTATGAAGTAAATTCTTTATCTCTTTACTATAGATAAGGGAAAGTAAGACACAAGGTGATGAAGTCAGGGCTGGAGAGAAGCCTCAGCAGTTAAGAGCACCAGCTGTTCTTGTAGAGGGCGTGGGTTCAATTCCCAGCACCCATATGGCAGCTAACAACCGTCTATAACTCCAGTTCCATTAGATCCCATTCCCTCTTCTGGCCTCCATGAGGACTGCACAACAGGGGTGTACTTACACACACAGGCAGTACACTCATACACAAAAAATAAAAATAATAATAGATAAAAGAAGGTGATGAAGTCACTTGCAAGTCACTCAGAACCCCAAGAGCTCTAGCTTCAGAATCTATATCCTTAAACACCACTTAGTACATCATCTTTCTTGGTTCTTTCCGGAAGTCTGCCAGCCAGGAGGAGACGGCAGCTCCAGGAGTTTGCCACGTGGTCAGTAGGTGGAGAAACAGATTTTAACTTAGGCCTTTTGACAATGGCCAGAGCTCTCTATGCTGTCTTTTCTGCCTTCTCCAGAAAGGCTCGAGATCTGTGTGTGGACTGTCACCCTGATGATAATTCTAACGCAGTGTATGCTTGGGAATGCTGTGGCGGATGTGCTGGAATACCGCAGCAGGTGCTTTCAGACAGTCATGTCATGGCTTTCGGCTCACAGCCCTGTCGATACTCAGAGGCCAGACAGGAAGATAACTTAAGCTCAAGAGTTCGAGATCAACCTGGGAACATGAGACCCTGTCTAAGGGAGGAAGAGCCCAGGACTGAGCCCAGGACTTAGCCCTGACCCAATGCACACACATGCAGTCCTGGGTGATCGTGGCAAGCTACTCTACCTGGTCTTTGGCTTGTCATCTGCAAATGCCATTCAGCGGTGGGCCTTCAGATGGTCTCACTCTCCACTCACCACTGATCCTTTGCTCTGCAGGCTCACGGGTATCACTAGGCTTCCAGTATCAGCTGAAGGGGGAGAAGCCTTTTCCTGGCCCCTTTTCACCCTCCTCCTTTTTCTTTCCTGAATGGCCTCTTCTATTCTCGATACCACTTACCAGGGTTGTTACCTCACAGTGCTATCTCTACTACTCTAGAGCTCGTGGTCCTGCCACTTAGCACCGACCTACTGACAGCGCAGCCTCCTTCTGCCCCAACCTCTCTTCTGAGTCTTAAATCTTGAAATCTAGCTGCCCATGCAACATCAAAACTGAAAAATGCCTTCCATCTGATTTTGCTCTTTTTCCTGTTTGTCAACCTAGAACTTGGTCATACAAACCTGAACGTCTTCCCAGCATGCACCACTCCTTCCTCATCCCTAGTATCCAGATAGTTAGTAGCTAGTTGCCCAGGTTTTAACCACCTTCATACCTCCTGAATCTCTGTCTTCCCACATACTCTCTTCTGCCCTTGTCCTCACTTACAAGACTAGTACCATCACTCCAGCCAGCTTCTCTTGTCCTGTTTTCTACACCCATGTTCAGGTAATGTCTTCATCCCCATTGAGACCTCTCATGGACTTCTTTGCTTTTTGGGTAAAGATACTGTGTGTGGCCCTCCTTGGCCAGCTCCACCCCATCTCTTTTACCTGTCTCTCAAACTCACCCAAGTTACTAAAAGCTCTGCGCTTTGTCACCACATGGGCCTCTTAACTTTCTCAGTCCCATGGCCTTCACCTGTCCTTTTCCTCCTGTTGCGGCTATTCTCCTCCATCCCTTCGCCTAGTTACTGACTTCAGTAGTCAGGGATGCTTTAGGAGCCCACTCCCCCAATGCCTGCAGCAAGTTACACAGTATATTCTCATCTTGCTAATTATTTAATTAGTCTGTTTTTACACTAGACCATTTTTCTTTTTTTATATAAATTTTTTTTATTTATTTGTGTGTATGAATGTACTGTCTGCATGTAGGTTGGTGCACCCCTGTCATGCAATGCTGCGGATGTCAGAAGAGGGCGTCAGATTCCCCCGGAACTGGAGTTAGCTGCCATGTGGGTGCTGGGAATTGAACCCGGGTCCTCTGCAAGAGCAGTCAGTGCTCTTAACGGCTAGGCCATCTCTCCAGCCCCGACACTGCTTTCCAAGCACAGTTGGGTTTAGTTGATTCTCCCCAGTTGCTCGGTGCCTGTAAGTGTGACGGCTAGAATCAGGTTACATGGGGGCGACAGGCAAGGGTATGCCAGTGCATTCAGTAAAAAGGTTTTGCTCAGAGAGCTCCCAGTTAGTATGGGGGAACCAGAAGCATAACCTATCAACACTGTAATGCAATATCACTGTTATATTTAAGGTGCAGAGAGGCAGGAGGGTGGTGGGTAGGAGGCCAGCCTGGGTACAAAAGTGTTGTTGCTAATGAAAATAGTATTCTGTGGTGCTTGCCTGCTCTGTCCATGGGAGGATGTGGGACATCTCCTGGCATTAGAGTAGAGGAGGGAAGGCTATGGGAGTAGTTCTGGGTAAGCTGAACAAAACAGATGGGACAGACAGTCTGACTGCCGGGCTATGGCACTTCTGATGTCCTTGGAACTTCATTTTGCCCTTCTGTCTACATCTCAGTAACCCCGATGACCTCAGCTACCTCAGGGCTTAAGCTCTGAGCTCCATCTGTCTCTCTTATGGCAGGAGAGGTGCTGAGAGGGGACCGGATTGTCAACACCCCTTTCCAGGTTCTCATGAACAGTGAGAAGAAGTGTGAAGTTCTGTGCAGCCAGTTTAACAAGCCAGTGACCCTGACAGTAGAGGAGAGCTGGCTGGTGGCCGAGCGCATCACAGAAGACTACTATGTTCACCTGTAAGTTGTCCTCTGCTCCCTGCCAGCTGCAAATTCACATGGGAGGGACTGATGGGAGCATGGTCCACAGAGACTGAGTGGGGCCTTGGGTTTCTAGCATAGCCGACAACTTGCCTGTGGCCACCCGGCTGGAACTCTACAACAACCGTGACGGCGATGACAAGAAGAAAGAAAAAGATGTGCAGTTTGAACATGGCTACAGACTTGGCTTCACAGATGCCAATAAGGTATGCCTTTGGTATGCTCTGAGGGCTGAGTCTTGTGCACTTCACAAGTTGCAAGTACTCAGGGAAACAGTCAGCTCTAGACATACAGCATAGAAAAAAATAGGGATCAGTAAGCCAGTGAGATGGTTCAGTAGATAGAGATACTCGCTGCCAAGCCTGATGACTTGAGTTCAGTATCCAGGCCCCACCTGTTAGAAAGAGAACCAGCTATCACAAGCTCTATCCTCTGACCTCCACATGCACACACACACACACACACACACACACACATGCATGCACACATGCATGCACACATGCACACACACGTAAATAAAGTTTTGTTTTGTTTTTGTTTTTTTAAGAAGAAAAAAAAAAAGGGAAGCAGTTAACCAGTGCCCAGAGGCACATTTCAGCCAGTGCCTCTGACAGATAGATAGCCTATAGCTGTGGTCCAGGCTCTGGTATACACTACAAGGAGTTAAAGGTATAGTCACTAAAATGTTAGGTTCTTGATTTTTTATTATTGTTTTGTTTATTGAGACAGAGTCTTAGGTTGTAGCCTAGCTGACCTGGAAGTCACTCTGTATATCAGGTTGGCCTTGAATTTACAGAAATCTGCCTGCCTCAGTTTTCTGAGTACCGGAATTAAAGATTTATGCCACCATGCCTGCCTAGATTCTGGTTTGGTTTTTTTTTTCTTTTTTTTTTTTGGTCTTCGAGACAGGGTCTCCCCGTAGCCCCAGCTGTCCTGGAATTCACTCTGTAGACCAGGCTGGCCTTGAACTCACAAAGATCCACCTGCCTCTGTCTCCCAAGTGCTGGGATTAAAAGCGTGAGCCACCACACCCGGCCAGATTCTGTTTTTATAAGATTAAAATGAGGCCGGGCATGGTGGCACACGCCTTTAATCCCAGCACTTGGGAGGCAGAGGCAGGTGGATCTTTGTGAATTCAAGGCCAGCCTGGTCTACAGAGTGAGTTCCAGGACAGCTGGGGCTACAGGGAGACCCTGTCTCTAAAAAGACCAAAAAAAAAAGATTAAAATTAGAAAAGGAACCTGGATAGTTGATCAGTGCGCAGGAGAGAGGCCATGTAATAAGACCAAGAACTTGCAGCCCCAAGGGTTTGACCTAACTCTTCCACTTTCTTGTAGTCTAAGTGGCCTTAAGCCTGTGTAAACAGGAGCTGGAGAGATAGCCTAGTGGTTAAGAGCACTGACTGCTCTTGCAGAGGACCTGGGTTCGATCCCCAGCACCCACATGGCAGCTAAGAACTGTCTGTAACTCCAATTCCAGGAGAACTCTAGTTCCAGGGGAATCCGAGACCCTCTTCTGACCTCTGAGGCATTACACGACACGGGTGCACAGACCTACATGCAGACAGTACACTCATACACATACAAAAATAAATAAAATTAAAAAAAAAAAGCCTGAGTAAACAGATACAATGATGATACCCATTGGCTCAGCAATATAAGAGCATGTACTGTTCTTCCAGAGGACCTCCCAGCACCCATGTCAGGTGGCTCTCAACCACCTGTAATATTAGCTCTAGGGGATCCAATGCCTCTGGCTTTCATGGCCACCAGTACACAAAAAATGATAAAAAAAAAATTGATATTCCTTTGAGGCAGAGTCCCTAACCTAATAGGACTTGTGTCCTGATTTGGAGAACTGGCAGTGGGAGGCCCTGGGTCTTGACCCCCGATTGCCTTACACCAGCCTGGGAGCTGCTGTGCATTCAGGGTGTCTGAGAAGGGATGGCGCTGGGGGTGGTGGTGGTGGAGAACCTTTGAAAAGAGGTAGGCAAGAATCTGGTAAAGGAGAGATGGCATCCTGTTGCACTGATACTGTGGACAGAAATTTGAGGTAGAGAGAGAGTGTGTGGCCCAGGGAAGGTCAGGAGAGGCCAAGTGAACTAATGTGTCTTAGAGTTGGTGACAGTTGGTAGGGCAGTGTGGGAGGAAGATGAACAAAGTGTGTGTGAAAATGCCATAATGAAACCTCTTTGTATGCTGACTTAAAACTTAAACCAAACTGGGGCTGTTGGGAGGCAGAGGTAGAGGCTGGTGGATCTCTGTAAGATTGAGGCTTGCCTGGTCTACATGATGAGTTCCAGACTTGCTGAGAAACCCCGTCTCAAAAGGACAGGAACCGCCACAACATCAACAACAAAAACACCCTCGGGCTGAAGAGATGGCTCAGCAGTTAAAAGTCCTTAAGACTGAACTCAGGTTTTGTTCCCAGCACCCATATGATAGCTAACAACTAACTCACTCCAGTTCCAAGGGATTCAACACCCTCTTCTGGACTCTGTGGGCATTATACACATGGGAGCATTTACACACATGCAGGCAAAACACTCACATACATAAAACAAATGATCCAGGCATGGTGGCTCACACCTTTAGACCCAGTACTAGTGAGGCAGAAGCAAGCAGATCTCTGGGATCCAGGCCAGCCTGGTCCAGCTGGGGCTACAGGAAGACCCTGTCTCAAAAAGAAAAAAAGAAGGTGTGATATGACCATGCAGTGTTCTAGAAAGTTGATGCAGCTAGTGTACTGGACAGAAGGATCTAGTGCTTGGAGATGTTTCCCTGGGAAACTTTCTGGTTTGGGGCTGCTAGCTGGTTTTATTCTTTCTGTTGTTCTGCTTCAGATCTATCTGCACAATCACCTCTCATTCATCCTTTACTACCACCGGGAGGACATGGAAGAGGACCAGGAACACACGTACCGTGTCGTCCGCTTCGAGGTGATTCCCCAGAGCATCAGGCTGGAGGGTGAGTGGGGAGGTATGACCAGAGGGGCAGGGCTGGGTGGGCCCAGGCTTCTACACCCAGGGCCCTCTCACAGTTTCACCCTTTGCCTGGCTGACAAGTCCAGGTATGGAACATAGGTTCATCCAGAGAAGGCCTATATCTACTGTATCCCAGTAGAGCAGATGGGGAGAGAGAATTGATCCCTATGTTTTGCAGTCTGGGCACCATATGAGCCTGTCACCTCCTGGCAATCCCCAGCAGGTGGTAGGTGATTACAATGAGGAGCCAGAGGCTCAGGGAAGTCAGTAACTTGGCTGAAACCAAATAGCAAGTTGAGGCTTTGTTGAGCCTATTCACAAGAGCCAAGCAGGTTGGTTGAAGAACAAGGAGCAGCTGGGCTCGATGGCATACACCCTTAATCCCTGCACCTGGGTGGCAGAGGCAGGTGGATCTCTGGGTTTGACACCGGCCTGCCTTACATAGTGAGACCCTGGTTCCCCACCCCACACCAGACAAAAGGTGGAAAGGCAAAGGTTCAGGCAAAGTTATTGGGCAATAAATTCTGTGTCTCCTTCTGTGTGAATGATTGGACAGATTAAAATGGTCCAGAGTCAACAATAGTGCAGGAGTTTTAAGAGCACAGCACAGTATTGACAGCCTCATAGGATTGGATTGGTTCAGCTTTACAGCTTCCCTTTTGAGCCCCCATCACCTCAAATTGTTCTTCAGTTAAGCAGTGTACTTGGGTTTGTTGTTTTGTTTTTTGTTTTGTTTTGTTTTGTTTTCTTCTTGAGACTGGGACTCAGCTTGTAGCCCAAACTATCCCTAAAGTCACAGATCCTCTTGCCTCTGCCTTTTCTCTCTCTCTCTGTGTGTGTGTGTGTGTGTGTGTGTGTGTGTGTGTGTGTGTCTGTTCTAGTTTGTCTTCCATTGCTGTGACAAAACACTCTGACCGACACCAACTTGGGGAGGAAAGGGTTTATTCAGCTTACATCTCCTGGGTCACAGTTCATCACTTAGGGAGCCCAAGGCAGGAACTCAGGGTAGGAACCTGGAGCTGAAGCACAGGCCATGGAGGAATGCTGTTCACTGGCTTGCTCACACACGCTAGGCAAGCACTCTAGCGATGGCTATTCCTCAAGCCTGCCTCTGGAATTAACAAGCGTGTTTGTAGTACATTGTCTACAGTGGTGATTTTCTAGCTTTTTGAAAAAGCTGTGGAACATGGCCTTTCAACAAAATCACACACAGTAATCTCATAATGCATAGATCCTGTACTTGAAGAACACTATACTGCTTCTCCTGTGAACATTGTGAGCACAATTTGGCATTTATGTTTATTATTTTGAGGCCTCTTATACCTTCAGTGGCTCTTCAAGATTTCACTCTCTACCCTTTTCTTACCAGTTAATCTCAGGCACCAACATGGTACCTGGCCATAGTTGGTTCTTACTATATGCGGGTTGGCTAGAGGAAGGAATGAATGACAGAGTGAACAGTGAATGAATGAAAGGAGAAGGCATCTGAGTGGTTGCGTTCCTGAAGTACCAAAGATAACTGAGGAGTGAGCAGATGTACAAGGAGCCACTGCTGTGCAGATTGGGTGGGCCTGATTGAATGGTGAATGAGTCTCTGGGGGTTTGGATTGAGTGTAGGTTGCCGCTTGTGGGAGACGGGGCCTTAGACTCAGACCCTTCTTTCCCTCCTCCATTTACATGCCTCTGTACCACTGAAAGGCCCTGTGGAAGGTGAGGGTTCCAGGGAGTAGAACTGTAAGAGCCGCAGCTGCCTGCTGTGTTCCCAACCTCCACTTAGACCTGGCAGGCAAGGCAGCCTTGAGGACACCTCTAAAGCAGCCCTTGGGAAGTGGCACTGGTCACTGTCAGAACAGACTGAATTTCTGTCTCTCACAGACCTCAAAACAGATGAGAAGAGTTCGTGCACACTTCCTGAGGGAACCAGCTCCTTGCCCCAAGAAATTGACCCCACTAAGGAGAATCGGCTGTACTTCACCTACTCTGTACACTGGGAGGTGAGAAGGAGCACCTGAGCAGGGCGGGGGAGGGTTACTCTGGGCTAAGATTCTCTCTCCAGCAGGAGGCCTGTGACTGTTTCCTCCTGCCTGCTAGGAAAGTGACATCAAATGGGCCTCTCGCTGGGACACTTACCTGACCATGAGCGACGTGCAGATCCACTGGTTTTCCATCATTAACTCTGTCGTGGTGGTCTTCTTCCTGTCGGGTAAGAGCTCTGAGAATTGAAAGTGGGGAGGACAGGGTGAGTTGAGGTTTGAGGGGCTGAAGCAGCATATCACTTGGGGTGGATGTTGTGGTGCTCTCAGGGCCAGGTCTGGGTCAGAAACAGTCATCAGAGTCCTGTGCTAGCCATCATTTGTAGAAATGAGCAAGAATTGTCTCTATTCTGGAGAGCTTGCTGGAGAACAGGTCTGTTTGTCTGTGCAGTCCTGGATTCATTCAACAACCTTTGCCATTATTCCATCTGTGCCAGGTGCTAGGATTTGGATGTTGAGGAAGTTAACCCAGGCTCTGTGCTCTGTGTCCAAAGTCTGTATAACCAAATAACAAGAAGTGCCATTCCAGGTGGTGATGCTGGGAAGCAGTCACCAAACACAGCAGTTGCAGAAAGAGGAAAGGCCTCTCTGAAGCAGAGGGAAACCCAGGGAAGCACTGTTCCAGCAAGGGGCCTGGCCTGCAGTGAAATGAGCTGGGTGGGGGGACAGTGATGGACAGAAGGAGAAGGAGGACGATTGCTTCAGTTTGTGAGAGGCAAAAATAGTACTGGCTCCTGTCTATTCACTCCCTACCCAGGGGCTGGCCACTGTCCCAAGCACTTTACAAAACAGAAGACCTTCTGCTCCATGAGCTAAGCCAGCAAGCATAAAGTGAGTTCAAGGTCATGAAACCCATTTCTTAATGACCAAGCTGCATCCTAAAGAGGGATACAGACAAATGAGGTAGAGCAGTGGTGTGTCTCTGAACTACTTAGGGGCCCAGAGAGTTGAAGGTACCCAAGATAGTCATTCATTCAAGTGGGGCATTCCCAGTAAAGGAAATGTCATGGTCCTCTCCTCTCTTGACACAAAAAAGCAGTATCGTAAGCCCATCTCCATCCGTCCCAGCAGCTGCTGCTTTCTGTGTGCCTCTCCCTGGTTAGCTGGAGTGGAGCTCTGCCCGGGGAAAGTCCTCAGGGGACCTCTTGGCCAGGGCCTGTTGGAAGAGGACAGCTCTGTTGGCCATGCTCACCACTCCTTCTACCCTGTCTGTTTCAGGCATCCTGAGCATGATTATTATTCGGACCCTCCGGAAGGACATCGCTAACTACAACAAGGAGGATGACATTGTACGAGGTCTTGGCTGGGGTGGGATGGACTGGAAGAGGGAGGACAGGCTAACAGTAGGGCTCAAGGCCTACCAAGACCCCCTTCTGTGCTCTCTCTCTTTCTCTGTGTGTGTGTGTGTGTGTGTGTGTGTGTGATCATTCATAGAGTAAACCTCAACATTAAAAAGAAAGTTTCCTAATCACCCAAAGAGATGGTTTTGGAGTGTCTAATTTTAAAGTACAAAAGCAATGGAGGGGCTGGAGAGATGGCCTAGTGGTTAAGAGCGCCGACCGCTCTTACAGAGGACCCGGATTCGATCCTCAGCACCCACATGGTGGCTGAGAACCATCTGAAACTCCAATTCCAGGAGAACTCCAGTTCCAGGGGAATCCGACACCCTCTTCTGACCTCCGTGGCATTGCACGACACGGATGCACAAACTTGCATGCAGACAGTACATTCATACACATACAGAAATAAATAAAATTTTTTTAAAAAGCAATGGAGGAAGCTACAGAAAGAAAATTTACTAGTTTTTCATTAAAAATTTTTAAATTAGAGCTGGTAAGATGGCTCAGCAGGTAAGGGCACTTGCCACCAAGCATGTCAACCTAAGTTTAATACCTAAGACCTACATGGTAGAAGAGAACTGACTCACACAAGTTGTCCTCTGACTTCCACACTTGTGCCATGGTACATATTTAAATACACACACACACACACACACACACAGAGTAAAGTTTAAAAATGTAAATTAAAAAAAAATTTTTTTTAATTTAAAACTAGAACAGGGGCATACCTGTGATCTATTACTCAGTAGGCTGAGGCAGGAAGGTCCAATTTGAGATCCCTGGGCTTCATAGCAAGACCCTATATCAAAAACAGCAAGGCCACTGGGTGTGATGGCACATGCCTTTAATCCCAGAACTGGGGAAGCAGAGGCAGGTGGATCTCTGTGAGTTCAAGGCCAGCCTGGTCTACAGAGCAAGCTCCAGATTAGCTGGATCTAAAGGGAGACCCTGCATCAAAAAGAAAGATTAGAAAAACAACAACAACAACAACAAAAAAAAACAAAACAGCAAGGCCAGCCAGGCAGAGTGGCTCATGCTTATAATTACTTGGGAGGCACAGCCAAGTGGATCTCTATGAGTTCAGGGTCAGCCTGGTCTATAATAGTTAGTTCTGGGGCTGGAGAGCTGGCTCTGCAGTTAAGAGCACTGGCTGCTCTTGCAGAGGACCTGGGTTTGATCCCCAGCACCCACATGGCAGCTAATAACCATCTGTAACTTCCAGTTCCAGGGGATCCAATGCCCTCTTCTGGTGTACCCACCTACATAAAGGCAATACACTCATCCACATAAAAAATAAATAAATAAATGGTAAATAATTTTTTTTAAGTGGGTTCTGGAACTATGTGGTAAGATAAAAAATTTTAAAAAGAGAGAAAAAATAGGTCAGGCGTGGTGGCACACACCTTTAATCCTAGCACTTGGGAGGCAGAGGCAGGCGGTCTTCGTGAGTTCAAGGCCAGCCTGGTCTACAGAGTGAGTTCCAGGACAGCTGGGGCTACAGGGAGACCCTGTCTGGAAAAGACCAAAAAAAAAAGAGAGAGAGAAAAAATAATAATTTATCAAAAAAGTCTTAAATTTCTTAAGCAGTGAAAAGAAAATTTACAGAAAGGGAACTATACTTGCCCAGTAATTATGTGGGGTTTTGGTGTTGATTTAAAAACAAAAACATGTCCCAACATGCCTATATTGGAAATTTATTTGTGCCTCAGGAATAGGCCCACAAAATACAGACTGGAAAGTAGCGTAGATTTGATTCTTCTTTTCTTTTTTTGGTCTTTTGTCTTTTTTAGACAAGGTCTCCCAGTGGTCCCAGCTGTCCTGGCCTCAATCTCACAGAGATCTGTCTGCCTCTGCCTCCTGAGTGCAAGGATTAAAGGCATGCACCACCACAGTCACTATATATATATATATATATATATAATATATATATATGAGTTGTAGGGCTGGGTTGGATGGCTCAGTTGGTATAAGTACTTATCTCACCACACAAACCTGAAGGCCTCAGTTAGGGTCCCTAGTATCCATGTAAAAGCCAGGCATGACAGCAGGCATTTATACCCTCCACTGAGGGAGCAGACATGGATGGAGATGGGTCCTTGGGGCTCACTGGCTAGTTCTGACCTCTGTGGCATTGTACGACACAGGTGCACAAACCTACATGCAGACAGTACATTCATACACATAGATAAATAAAATTTTTTAAAATTAAATAAAAAATAAAATTAAATGTTACTAATTGTTAGCAAATTAACATGAAACAAGTGCCTTCTACCCACTATAGCGTCAATTGGCAGTTTTCTAGAAGGAATTGATAGCCTATCAGGACTATAAAATAGGTAACTTGCTTTGACACAGTAATTCTAGAATTGTGCTGAGGAAAGAATCAAAACTATAACAACTTGATCTTATTGCAGCTTTGAAGTGTAATTTCAAAGAGTATTTATTGACATGATGAGCTATTCATAATCATAAATCATTTGAAAATAACAAGGTACGCAGTATAACCCCTTATTTTTATTATTTAAAACATACATATGTTTATAAACATACAAAAATGGGTAAAGGAAACAATGGTATCATTATTTGTTGTTACTATATAAACATTATTTAAGTATAGGCCATTTTATTTTTTTAATATTTTTATTGAAGTTCTATACATGTCATACATTTCTCAATCCAATTTAGACTCATTCCCCCTTTCATGCCCATCCCACCCAAGGTCATGCATTCTGCCATACATATCTTGCCTCTTTTTCTTGGTCTTTTTAAATTTTTTCTTTGCAGAGGTTTACTGTTTTGGGTAGAACTTTACTATTTCAGTCAGTTCTTCAGCCCAATCCATTTGTTGTTGTTGTTCCCTCTAATTTGTTTTGCTCTAAAATATGCATATATATGTCACACATATAGCAAAATTATGTCTGAAAATAATCTATAAGTTCATTCCAAAAAAATAGGAACGCTTCACAAATTTTCGTGTTGTCCTTGCGCAGGGGCCATGCTACTCTTCTCTGTATTGTTACTGCTGCAGAAGTGAGCACAGGCATTTTATTTTTTAGACCTTTCTACCATGTAGGGGAGAGAGAGAGAGAGAGAGAGCGAGTTTAGAGATAGATTCTTGATATGTTGCCCAGGCTGGCCTTGAACTCTGAATCCTTCTGCCTCACTCCCCTGTGTGTTCAAACTATAGGCATGCACCACCACACTTTTTTTTTTTTTTCTGTTTTTCTTTTTCTCTCTTTTTTTTTAATTTTATTATTTCATGTGTTATGAATTACTGTTCTGCATGCAGGCTGTGCACCCGTGTCTTGCCAGCCGCGGAGGTCAGAGAGGGTCTATGTCAGATTCCCCTGGAGCTGGAGTTGGTTCTTCCTGGAATGGAGTTTCAGAGACGTTCTCAGCGCCATGTGGGTGCTGGGAGACAAAACCGGTCCTCTGTAAGAGTGTCGGCACTCTTAACCGCCTAGGGCCATTCCTCCAGCCCCTGTTTTTTTCTTTTTGAGACCGTCTCCCTGTAACTTCGGCTGGTCTGGAACTCATTAAGTAGACCAGTGCTGGTCCTGAACTCAGAGAACTGCCTGCCTCTGCCTCCCCAAGTGCTGGAATTAAAGCTTGTTGTGCCACCATGCCAGCCCTTTTCTGTATTTTTAATTCTTGAATACTAACATTTATTGTTTTGGTTTTTTTTTAAGTAATTTTTTGTAATTTTTTTAATTTTTTAATTTATTTTTTCTTTGTGTGTATGAAGTACTGCCTGCCATGCAGTCTGTGCACCCAATGCCGTGCAATGCCGTGGCAGGTCAGAAGAGGGGGTCGGATTCCCTTGGAACTGAGTTCTCCTGGAATTGGAGTTTTAAACGGAATCTTCAGCCACATGTGGGTGCTGAGGATTGAACCCGGTCCTCTACAGAGCAGTCAGCACTTTAACCACCGGCCATCTCTCCACCCCTACATTATTGTTTTTTTAATTCATTTGAATTTCACGATATATACAAATTGTTTTTACTTTTTTTTACAAAAGTAAATACAGATTTAGTTTATAATCAGAAAAAACAATTTTTTTTGTTTATTTGAGACAGGGTCTCCTTTTTAGTACCAGTGTCCTGGAGCTCACTCTGTTAGACCAGGCTGCCTTGAACTCACAGAGATTCACCTACCTCTGCCTCCCTAGTGACTGTTTGATAAAGGGGTGCGCCACCACGCCCGGCAAAATGAATTGCTTTTTAATCTCACCACTGAAGGACTGTAACACTGATGTCTACATTATTTTTCCATGCTCTAGTTTTGTGAAATTGGAAATTTTTCTGTAGCTTCAAGTTCATGGCTTCCCTTCCCTATGTTGCATTTCCCTAAGAAGCAGTGTCACAGCCGGGCGTGGTGGCTCACGCCTTTAATCCTAGTACTTGGGAGGCAGAGGCAGGTGGATCCTTGTGAGTTAAGGCCAGCCTGGTCTACAGAGTGAGTTCCAGGACAGCTGGGGCTGCAGGGAGACCCTGTCTTGAAAAGACAAAAAAAAAAAAAAAAAGAAGCAGCTGCAGTATCTCATATCACTTGTCTCCTGTGGCAGGATGGTGCTGATCGATGGCTGAGGGACTCAGCCTGGGTCTGTTGGAGCTGTCCCATCCTAACACACCTGCCTTGCTCTCTGCCCTTTGCTACAGGAAGACACTATGGAGGAGTCTGGGTGGAAGCTTGTACATGGTGATGTCTTCAGGCCGCCCCACTACCCCATGATCCTCAGCTCTCTGCTGGGCTCAGGCATTCAGCTCTTCTGCATGATCCTCATCGTCATCTGTGAGTGGACTGTGTGGGCTGGGTATGGGGCCCAGAGGAACATGGCCTGATCCTGAGGCATGGCCGCTCATCTCTCTGTGTACCTTAAGGAAAAGGGCAGAACAGGCCAAGCATTCTAGGCAGACAGCTGCCTGTTCCAGCAGCAGCCCCAGACCCTAGCAGTGGTGAGTATCCTCACAGAGCCAAACACGACGACGACTCCCTCAGTGAAGCACACATCAGCACTGAGATTAGCCTCCGTCCGCATTCAGGTCAGGTGACTGGCCCAGAGTCATAACCAGGGTCAGGACTGGACTCGGGTCTTTTCTCTCTTTTTCTTTCAAAAAAGGATCTTAAATATACCTCACGTTGACCTGAACAGGCAGGTGCAGTACAGTCTTTTTATTTTATTATTTTTTAGTGTATGAGTATTTTGCTGCATGTATCTGAGTACATCTGTGTTGTGTAATACACATGGAGGGCAGAAAGGGTCATCAGAAACCCTGGAACTGGAGTTATAGATGGTCGTCAGATACCGTGTAGGTGCCAAGAATCAAAACTGGGTCCTCTGAAAGAGCAACCAGTGCTCTTATACACTGAGCTGTCTCCAGCTCCAATATGCAATTTTTTTTTTTTTGCCACTGAACATAACTTTTTTCAATAACAATAAAAAAATCATTAATATATAATAGAGACAGCTCTGGAGTCAGTCCATCCTCATGCCTCCAAGCTTTATGACTGTAGATAGCCAGCTAACGTTTTTGGCTTTCAGTTTTCTTTGAGAAGTGGAAAGGTTAACTTTCATCTTGCAGAGTCAATATACATTCAGCTTGCAGAGATTCAGAATGGTTTTTTTTGTTGTTGTTTGTTTGTTTGTTTATTTGGCCTTTTTGAGACAGGGTCTCTCTGCAGCCCTAGCTGTCCTGGAACTCCCTATATAGACCAGTCTGGCCTTGAACTCACAGAGATCTGCCTGCCTCTGCCTCCCGAGTGCTGGGATCAAAGGCTTGTGCCACCACACCTGGCTCAGAATTCTTTTAACCCAGTGCCTGGCTCATTGCAAGGGCTCTGGAGACTAGAAGCTTCAGTTATATTCAGCCAGCCAAGCAGGGCATGGTGGTTCACACCTTAATCCCAGCAGCTGGGAGGCAAAGACAGGTAAATCTCTGTGAGTTCAGCTTGACCTACATAGTGAGTTCCAAGCCAAGGCTTTATAATGAAACCCTGTCTCAAAGGAAAAAATGGTTCAGGGGCTGGAGAGATGGCCTAGCAGTTGGGAGCTCTGACTGTTCTTGCAGAGGACCTGGGTTTGATCCCCAGCACCCACATGGCGGCTGAGAACCATCTATAACTCCAGTAACAGGGGAGTCCGACGCCCTCTTCTGACCTCCGCAACATTGCAGGACACAGGTGCACAGACCTACATGCAGACAGTACATTCATACACATACAAAATTAAATAAATAAAATTTAAAAAAAAAAAAATAAAAGGTTTAGACAAGGAAGCCTCAGCAGGTGCTCCACTCCAAACCCCAGCTGTGACTCAGGCTTTTACTGTGGAGGGGAAAAACTATGCTGTTAAGACCAAGGGAGAAGGGAGTGTCTTCTAGTCCCATGCACCCAGGGTCCTGTCAGTCTGCCCACCAGGAGCTTCAAGCCTGACAGTCATATAGATACCCTGACCCTGTCCTCTTCCTCCCTTCATAGTTGTGGCCATGCTTGGGATGTTGTCGCCCTCCAGCCGGGGAGCTCTCATGACCACTGCCTGCTTCCTCTTCATGTTCATGGGGTAGGTGTATGTGTGTTCCTGGGGGTGCTGTAAGCCTCCTTCACACCACTAACAGGCCCCCTTGTTGTGGACTCTGCCCTTTCCCACAGGATATTTGGTGGATTTTCTGCTGGCCGTCTGTACCGCACCCTAAAAGGCCATCGGTGGAAGAAAGGAGCCTTCTGTGTAAGTATCTTCTCCATCCTTCCAGCTTTAGTGGGGCTTGAGAAGCTCCATCCTGGACTCCTCAGAAGCATAGGTAGGCCCCAGTGGAGATTTTAGGCTAGAAGCTGAGCAGCAAAAAATGATGGAGCAAATGGAGCTTGGGCCCAAGGGTCAGTAGTTCTGAGCTCTTGTAGGCTTGTAGGAAGACCTCCCAGAGGCTTAGATGCCCCATCCATAAAGTGATAAAGGGGCTGAACTTGAGTCATTATCCAGTGGCTACATTATCCAGTGGCTCAAGCAGGAGAAAAAAAAAAAAGTAGGGGATTCAGAGTGATCTTCAGTATCACAGAAACCCTGCCCAATGGGCTAGAGAAAATTGCCTGCCAGGAAAGACGAAACCAGGCCCCTGTGGCTGCTAGCCAGCAGTCACTCTTAAAGAGTGAGGAGACACCAGGCGTTTAATCCTAGCACTCAGGAGGCAGAGGCAGGCAGATCTCTGTGAGTTCAAGGCCAGCCTGGTCTACAGAGTGAGTTCCAGGACAGCTGGGACTACAGGGAGACCCTGTCTCGAAAAGACAAAAAAAAAAAAAAATGCATGTAACAGACCGAAAGTAGTATGGTATCTGCTGAATGCTTCTTGATGTCATTGCACCACCAAATCAGAGGATCCTAAGCCTTTGTAAGTTGGGGACCATCTATAATGATAAAGTGAGATGAGAGCAAGGAAGACAGTGTTTCAGAACTCTAGGAAAGAATAGAACAGGAGGCCTGCCTTATCTGGGGTCTGAGAAGGAGCTGTGCTTGAGCTGAGTTCTGAAGGACTAAAGGGGTTGAAACCCCTGGCCTGGGAGCCTGAGGGGCACTGGTGGGATCTTCCTGGATGCGGCTCTCAACCTGTCCCTCTTGCTCCTAGACAGCGACACTGTACCCTGGTGTGGTTTTTGGCATCTGCTTCGTGTTGAATTGCTTCATCTGGGGAAAGCACTCATCAGGAGCGGTAAGTACCTTCCCCCACTGACCAGCCCTTCTCCAACAAAGAGGGCCAGTGGGGCTCGGCCCTACTCGCAGGGTCATTTCCTGCTGTTTGCTTCCCTTTTCTGAGTCCCCAAAGTTCTATTCCCAGCTTCGTGGGTTGAGGGTTGATGAGAATTTCCCCAGCATTGTCCATCATCCATCGTCTGTCTCTCTGCAGGACAGCTGGCCATAGCTCACTTCTCTAAGGAAGGTTTCCACAATCTAGGGGCCATCTGGGGAATTCCCCTTGTCTCAACCAAGTGAGAGCTGCCTGGTATGAGTGGATAAGGTCAAAAGGGCTCTCCTCAGTGTCTCATCTCCCTGATGGTGGAGGCAGAGAGAATGGAGTAGGGCAGATGGTGTCCCCAAAGTGGGGCTCACTAGGCAGTGGTGTTTCCAGCAACTTCTCATGACTCACTGAAAGAATTTCAGGCTCAGTGGCTCGGGGGTGGGAGATTGGGCTGGGGTATTAGGGGTCTTAGTCAGTTCATAAGATAGGAAAGAAGCTGGGCGTGTGGCACAGCCTTTATTCCTTGCACTTGGGAGGCAGAGGCAGGCGGATCTTTGTGAGTTCAAGGCCAGCCTGTCTACAGAGTGAGTTCCAGGACAGCTGGGACTACAGGGAGACCCTGTCTCAAAAAAGACAAAAAAAAAAAAAAAAGATAGCAAAAGAGGTGGGCCAGGCATTTGTCACCCCAGCCTTAGTGTTGAGGTGGAGGTGCTGTTGCATTTGTCACCCCAGCCTTAGTGTTGAGGTGGAGGTGCTGTTAAGGTCTCTGGATAGGCTTCTTCCCAGTGGCTTAGGAAACAGCCCCCAGAAAGACACACACACACACACACACACACACACACACACACACATATCCTCCTATTTCCTTCTGTCCCTGCACGCCTCTTTACAGCATTCACTGTAGACTTTTTGGAATGTACAGAGAGGTTCAAGAAATTAAAAATAACCTACATTACAACTACCCAGAGATAAATACTGTAGAAGCTTTTAATATATGTTCTTTTAGTCTTTTCCTTTTTATAGAGATATTTTAAATGGGGTTAGATTATTTTAAAAATTATATAATAACAGACATGATACTTTGTATTTTTTGTTTTTGTATTTTTGAGACAGGGTCTCCCTGTAGCCCCAGCCTGGAACTCACTCTGTAGACCAGGCTGGCCTTGAACTCACAGAGATCCGCCTGCCTCCCAAGTGCTAGGATTAAAGGCATGCGCCACCACACCTGGCCTATTTACTTTGTAATACTGTTATAAACATTTAACTTTTTTCTTTTTTAATTAATTTTTTAGGTTGTCATACAAAGTAATGCATTTCATTCTGGCATTTTCATATATATGTGTCATTCTTTGTTCTTACTTGTCCCCTCCCCCCCTGACTTCCCTCACTTAGTGTCAACTTCTGCTTTCTGATCACATGAATTCCATTGCCCTGTCTCCCCTCCTTTTTTTTTTCTGATCCCCCTCTAATGTTGTGACTTTCACATACACTTGTTTTTGTTTTTGTTTTGTTTTTGTTTTGTCTTTTCGAGACAGGGTCTCCCTGTAGCCCCAGCTGTCCTGGAACTCACTGTGTAGACCAGGCTGGCCGTGAACTCACAAATATCTGCCTGCCTCTGCCTCCCAAGTGCTAAGATTAAAAGCTCACATACACTTGTATAAATGCATGTGTGCATCTATACACACAGACTTTTTAATCTAGGTTCTACATATAAGGGAAAACATTTGTAACATTTGTCTTTCTGAGTCTGGCTTATTTTATTTAACATAATGGTTTCTAGTTCCATCCATTTTCCTGAAAATTGTTATGATTTCATTTATCTTTATGGTGCATAAAATTCCATTGCATACATGTAGCACATTTTCTTTATCTTCTTCTGTACAGTTCCATTTCCTGGCTATTGTGAATAGTGCAGCAATAAACATGGAGGTGCAAGTATCTCTGTGTATGTTGACTTAGAGTCCTTTGGGTATATACCCAAGTAGTATAGTTAGGCCATAAGTTAATTCTAGTTTTAGTTTTATGAGAAACCTCAATACTGATTTGCACAAGTTTATATTCCCAACTTAACACGTTAACAGGCTTCTTTTTACACAAGTCTTGTAGAATACAGAAGAAGATGAGGAATTTTTTTTTTTTAATCCCAGCACTTGGGAGGCAGAAGCAGGCAGATCTTTGTGAGTTCAAGGCCAGCCTGGTCTACATAGTTCCAGGACAGCTGGGGCTATAGGGGGGACCCCGTCTCAAAAATAGAAAAAAAAAATTATATATATATGTATATATTTTTTTTTAAATATTTTTATGTGTATGAATGTACTGTCTGCATGTAGGTTGGTGCACCCGTGTCATGCAATGCCTCAGAGGTCAGAAGAGGGCGACAGATTCCCCTGGAACTGGAGTTAAAGATGGTTCTTAGCTACCATGTGGGTGCTGGGAATAGAACCTGGGTCCTCTACAAGAGCAGTTGGTGCTCTTAACCACTGAGCCATCTCTCCAGCCCCACAAAAAAATTTTTTTAATTAATTTCCATATAAGTGTTGAACTTGGGGGCTGAGGGTGTAGTTCTGTTGGTAGGTGCCTGCCTGTCAGGCTTGAAACCCTGGGGTCAATCCCTAGCACTTCATAAATCAGGTGTTGTGATGCATGCTTATAATCCCAGCATTTGGGAGGTAGAGGCAGGAGGATCAGAAGTTCAAAGTCATCCTTGGCTGACTAGTGAGAATGCCAGCCTGGCTACAGGAGACCCTGTCTTCCCTCCCAACCCCCCCAAAAAAATTAGAGTCCTTTTACAAGGTTATAATCTGCTTCCATTTTTCTTCCCCTTCACTTAAAAGTACATGTGGCGCTTTATTCGGCCACCCTGAGGCACTTTTGCAGTTTGGGCTTTTCCCTTTCTCTTCACTTATAGACATTACAGAGCGTGTCATTCCCTTCCGTCTGGGGCTTCGTGTCTCTTGAGTTCTCAGTCTCTTCCTTCCCTTTTCTTCCCCACTTCCTCCATGGATGTGAGCTCCTGGGATGCTGAGGTTCCTTCTTCACTGGAAGTTCATATGGCCCCCCATCTGCACTGTACTATCCCCATAGGAAATTTTTGGCCTCAAGAGATGCTGGCCAGGAGCCCTGGGGTGGCAGCGTCTGCAGGACCTTCGGCACTAGTTACCCTTCTGTGCGTGGGGCTTCTTCCTTGGAGTCCACAGCTGCCCACTACCCAACCACTTCCATAGCCTCCGTCCTAAGCATCGGAGCTTGGTAGGGGCCTCACAGCACTGTGTCCACAGGTGCCCTTTCCTACCATGGTGGCTTTGCTGTGTATGTGGTTCGGGATCTCCCTCCCTCTCGTCTACTTGGGCTACTACTTTGGCTTCCGCAAGCAGCCATATGACAACCCTGTGCGCACAAACCAGATTCCCCGGCAGATCCCTGAGCAACGGTGGTACATGAACCGATTTGTGGGGTGAGTCTTTCAGCACAGATAAACAAGAGGCTTCCAGGGTAAGCTAGGCCAGTGCTTCCCTGAGCCATCAACGGGACATGGAGAGGGCTACATCTACCGCCACTCCCAGGGCCTATGACCAGGGCTCCTACCACAACTGCAGATGCACTATGAAAGCTTAGCCTCATGCAGCACTAAAGGAGATCAAGGTGCTGCAGACTCGGTGTCAGCATAGGAACCAGAAAGGGAAGCAGGGGTGAAGAATGTGGCAGAGGCTAAGACCATCACTAGCTGGAGATACAGCTCAGTGGCACAGTACTACTGGAGATACAGCTCAGTGGCACAGTACTACTGATCGCTCACTGGTACAGTACTACTGGAGCTACAGCTCAGTGGTACAGTACTACTGGAGATAGAGCTCAGTGGTACAGTACTACTGGAGATAGAGCTCAGTGGTACAGTACTACTGGAGATAGAGCTCAGTGGTACAGTACTACTGGAGATACAGCTCAGTGGTACAGTACTACTGGAGATACAGCTCAGTGGTACAGTACTACTGGAGATACAGCTCAGTGGCACAGTACTACTGGAGATACAGCTCAGTGGCACAGTACTACTGGAGATACAGCTCAGTGGCACAGTACTACTCATCATTACAGACCCTAGATTCAGTCCTCCACATTCCCAAGAGAAAAAACAAAAGCTACATGAAATAATTGTACTTAAAAAAAATGGTTAGGCCGGGCGTGGTGGCGCACGCCTTTAATCCTAGCACTCGGGAGGCAGAGGCAGGCGGATCTCTGTGAGTTCAAGGCCAGCCTGGTCTACAGAGTGAGTTCCAGGACAGCTGGGGCTACAGGGAGACCCTGTCTCGAAAAGACCAAAAAAAAAAATGCTTAAAGCCAGGTGTGGTGGTACAGATGCCTTTAATCCTAGCATTCAGGAGGCAGAGGCAGGTGGTTCTCTGTGAGTTCAAGGCCAGCCTGGTCTACATAGCGAGCTCCAGGCCAGCTGTGACTAAAGGGAGACCCTGTCTCAAAAAGACCAAAAAAAAAAAAAAGTTTTAAAAGATGACAGTCACTTGGCCCCTGCGTGGTCACCGCACCTTTCCACCTCAGTCCCATCTGTACCCTTTCCTCGGGGTTATAATGTCCCACAGCGTGACAAGCCTTAGATGCACTGCTCATGAAGGCCCTGTTGGTAATGCTCTTCCTCTGCTGCAGCATCCTCATGGCTGGAATCCTGCCCTTTGGTGCCATGTTCATCGAGTTGTTTTTCATCTTCAGTGTGAGTACTGTTGGCTGTCCCCCTCTTCACATGTCGCCTTGCCACATTGGCCAGGTCTCTTGCCCTTATCTGCTTCTTGCTGCCTGTGAAATTGCAGGAGTCCCATTCTTCACCCCAAAGTCTAACTGTCAGGACAATTGGGAGAGGTGATGGAGACATTTGTGCAAGTTTCTGATGCATGGAAAGGGCTCAACACATGGAAGCTGCTTCAGGAATTCTGCAGCCAGTTGACACTGTGAAGCATTGTCGCATCTGCTTCCATTTCTGTGTCCCTTTCCCTTATCACCTGCCAACAGTACCTAAAACTTGAAGCAAATAGGAGAAAGGACCCCCCGGTTTTCAGGGTCATTGTGAGGCTAACAAACTTAAAGGTGCATGACATTCAGGAAATGCTGCTGCTGTGACAATGAGCACTCCTGCCTAGAAGTGCCAAGATGGAAACTGGTGGGAGGGCTCCAAAGCCACGTAAGTGGCCGGCTTTGCTGCCCAACACAGTGGTGCCATGCCCCAACTAGATCTGGATGAGTTTCAGAACAGTGGTCCTTCCCCCTTCTGCTAAGAGCCCTGTCTACCTAGGCCTCCCTAAGACAGCCACAAAAAGTGAGTTTGTTGCCCTCTCCTCTCTTTTATCTTTGGCACCCTGGGCCAATCACCAGAGCCCTGACTTCCTCAGCTATAAAAGGCCGGGCTTGTACAGGCTTGCACGGAGAGATAAATAGAAAGGATGTAGCACAGGACCTAGCATGGGGTAAGCTGCCCCTAAGTAGTAGTAGCTGCTGTCTAACTTTGTTTGAGGTGGGAATTATTTCCTAATGCTGCCAAGTTCAGGTGGGGCCCATCCAATGCTCAGTCAACTGTGCCCCAACCCCTCCTTAAGAAGAGCCTGGTTTCAGCCCTATGCCAGACCCACAGGCCTTGGTGGTAGTGTGGTGGTGCCATGGTGGAAGCAGAGTTGTGGAAAGGCAGGCCAGCTGAGGCCAGCTCTGCTGTTCCCACAGGCAATCTGGGAGAACCAGTTCTATTACCTCTTTGGTTTCCTGTTCCTTGTTTTCATCATCCTGGTGGTGTCCTGTTCACAAATCAGCATCGTCATGGTGTACTTCCAGCTCTGTGCAGAGGTGAGGGGGGGGAACGGGCCAGGAGGAAGGTGTGGGATGGGACAAATCCAGCTGTTTTGGTGGGGCTGTGCAGACAGGCTGAATATCCTGCATGGTGCTGCCCAAGGCTGAGTCTTGCTTCCCTCCCCAAGTATTTGTTCAGCTGTGGCTTAGAGTTCATGATGCCTCACTGCGTGGCTGTGTGGTGTGATCACCACCGCTCAGTGAAGACGAGTAGAATTCTCACTACAGATCTAGTCCAGGGATAGCTTTCCAGTTGGCAGGTATAGATTACTAGCCTGCCTTCACTATGGAGTAGGCCCCACAGAGTGGGGAGGGGAGGGCAGAGTGAACAGCAGCCGGGGCTGAAATCCAGCTCCTCCGCTGGGAGCTGTAGCTCCTGAGCATCCTCTTCCTGCCGTTGCTCCTCATGCTTGAGATTCTGGTGAAGACCTAATTTGGAGGCCAGCACAAGTCCTGACTGAGTGGCTCCTACACACCACTTAGAATGGTTCCCGGCCTATGGGAAGCTTTTGCACAATTGAAGTTAGTCATTAATATTTTTTCTGTTGATCTTTTTTTAAAAGTTGAGATATGACTTATAAGCAGTAAAAATTACCCATTTTAACCTGCAGTTCTGTAGTTTTAGGAAACAAAAATCCAGCTGCAACTGCCATCATAGTCAGGCTAGAAAACATTTCCATCACTCAAATGTTATTCTTCTTACTCAGAGTCTTAAGCCCCTTGGGCAACCCTGAGATTTGGTGGGAAGATACCTTGGACACTATGACCCGTCCTGTGTTTCCTTCTTAGGATTACCGCTGGTGGTGGAGGAATTTCCTGGTTTCTGGGGGATCTGCATTCTATGTCCTGGTCTATGCCATCTTTTATTTCGTTAACAAGGTACCACCCCCTTGATGTCCCCCTTAGTTGTCCCTAGGGCAGGATGACAAGGAAGAGGATGTTAAGAGGAACTCTAGTTTCTCAATTGCACTTTCTCAAGTGTAGAAAGGACCAGAGCCATTTAGAATTGTGTTCTGTATTTTGGGGGAGACAAGCCTTTACTATGAATAACAGTGAGAGTCCTGCATGCCGAAACCTGAGAGGCACATTGGAACAGTGCCTTATTAAGGCCAATATAGCCTGTAATCGCAGCACTTGTGAGGCTGAGACAAGGGTTGCAAGTTCAAGGCCAGCCTGAGGTATATCACAAGACCATCTCTGAAAGCCACCTATAATACTTCTCCTAGGAAGTAAGACTGATAATACAGTATTCACCTCAAGACATAGAAAAAGGACAATAACATGAAAGTAAATAGTAGGGCAAAGAGGTGAATAAGGTAAAAGCAGGGCTGGGGAGATGGCGCAGGCCATAAGGCACTTGCTATATAAACAAGAAGACTGCGGTAAATGCTTCATGTGTGGCAGCATGCACCTTTAATTCCAGCACGGGGCGCTGTAGACAGGAAGAGCCCTGGGTTTGCAGGCCGCCAGTCTAGCCCATTGGTGAGCTCCAGGCTCTGTGTTCTGAGAGAGAGACCCTGTCTCAAAAATAAGGTGGAGGCCGGGCGTGGTGGTGCACGCCTTTAATCCTAGCACTCAGTAGGCAGAGGCAGGCGGATCTTTGTGAGTTCAAGGCCAGCCTGGTCTACAGAGTGAGTTCCAGGACAGCTGGGGCTACAGGGAGACCCTGTCTCGAAAAGACAAAAAAAAAAATAATAATAATAATAATAATAATAATAATAATGTGGAGAGCCAGGCATGGTGTCATACGGCTGTAATCCCAATACTTGGGAGGCAGGGGCAGGAAGATCTCTGCGAGTTCCAGGCCAGCTGCAGCTACAGAGAGACCCCGTCTCAAAAAGACCAAAAAATAAATAAGGTGGGGAGCAATCAAGGAAGTTACCCAGTGTTTCCATACCCATGTGCACTCACCCATGTTGGGGGGTGGCACACACACACACACACATTCACAAAGCTAAAAGAATGTGCTTATACAGCCTTTGGAAACCACATTTAAGATCTCAGGCATCCTGTCTCTGGGGCTTCATTCTCTTCACTCAAGTACTGCTTGGTTCTGCAGAGCGGAGAGAGAATGAGCCAGGGCTGGGTCTGTGTCTTGGAGGGTTCCTTGCTGCATGAGCTCACACAGATTAAGTGTGGGCTAGTAATATGCAGGAGTCCAACTTACCAACTAGGGAAAGCCAGGTGGCCAGTTCAGGGAGGTTTTGGTGGGTACTTCACCTCCAAGGCTAACACGGAAGACTTGATCTCACCTCTTTTACTTTGGGTCTCCAAAGCCCAAAAGCAAACAATCCTCTCCCTGAAGCCAGGTTATATTTGCACAATAAGAGTTGTAGGTCCGCCGGGCGTGGTGGCGCACGCCTTTAGTCCTAGCACTTGGGAGGCAGAGGCAGGCAGATCTTTGTGAGTTCAAGGCCAGCCTGGTCTACAGAGCGAGTTCCAGGACAGCTGGGGCCACAGGGAGACCCTGTCTCAAAAACACCAAAAAAAAAAAAAAAGTTGTAAGTCCATTGGTTGAAACTTAGAATGCCCTTTCCCAGGTTGGAAAGGACTTCACAGATCATTTCAGTCTGGTGACATTGTCCCTCCAGCAACCCCAGAGATGATTGCACCTACTTCTGTGTCAGGAGACTGGCTCCCAGGCCAGTAGGCCTGAACTTCCTGTTTTATTTGAACACATCCAAACTCATTCACTTAATGTCATCTGTGGCTGCTTTTGCACTGTAGCAACAATTGAGTAGCAACAGAGAACACATGAACTATAAAAATCTTAAAAAAAAAAAAAAGACTTATCTGGCCCTAAGACAAGAATATTTACATGAGAGATAGGAGGGCCTTGTGGGAGCATACAAATGTTGCCTTCTCCCATAGGCTTAGGAGAAGGTTTCAGGGACCTATATTTCATTTCTTTTGTTTGTTTGAGATAGGTGAGACAGGGTTTTACTACTTAGCCCTGGCTAACCCAGAACTCAGATCTGCCTGCCTCTGCTTTTCTAATGTTGGATTAAGGTCGTGTGCCACAACACCCAGCTGGGTTTTTATTGTTTTCTTCTGGGCTTGTAACATTTTGTGAACACATACCTGTCTACAAGCCATAGAACAGGTCCCCTGAAGGCCTGGTGCACTGGACATGTCTTGATGCCAAGGTTTTAGATGAGCTTCATTCTCTTCCAGCAAATTTCATGACACTAATGCCTGCATTTCTACCCAGGCCTCCTCTCCAAACTGTACCTCAGTCAAAATAAAGTTCAGCACACTCCAAGATAAAAAGCCTTGTGACCTATTAGATGTGTCAAGCATTCACAGGGCCAGACGAATATAGACTGAGGCATACTGATGATGGCTCCCTGGTCCTTAAGCCAGAAGTGGGGGAAACCTCCACCCGCTGCCTCCCTCTGGACTCTGCCACTCTAGCCAGGGGTGTCTTGGTGTTGTTCTGGGACTGTGGACTGGGAAGTGGCACAGGTTTGGTCATTTCTGCCCATAGCCTTCTATCCCAGGCCCAGAGGCCATGAGGTCCAGGGGGAAGCTGGAGGACAGCCATGACTCTGCATTCTTTCTTTCCCCTTGCCAGATATCAGTTTCACCAAAGATTGGAGGGGAGGGAGAGCCCCAGATTTCCATGAGTACCTGGCACTAACCCTCCCTTCCTCTTCTCTCTGTCCCAGCTGGACATTGTCGAATTCATCCCCTCTCTTCTCTACTTTGGCTACACAACCCTCATGGTCCTATCCTTCTGGCTGCTTACGGGAACCATTGGCTTCTATGCAGCCTACATGTTTGTCCGCAAGATCTATGCCGCTGTGAAGATAGACTGAGTAGGTGGAGCATGGCCAGGCCCACTCCATCCTCAGACAGGAAGCCGCCCTACATGGGGAACCGCAGGCACAAAATAAAATAACTCCTGCTCACTTGGAATGTAACTCCTGGCACAGTGCTCCTAGATCCCGGGGCTGCGTGGAAGGGCAGGAGGGCCTGTAGATAAACCTTGCATTTTTCTTCATCTTATTCCAGAAATGTAAGAGATTTTTTGTGGGTTTTTTCTTCTTCTTCTTCTTCTTCAGTGCTAAGAAAGATGCCTCCAGCAGGAGCTCTCTGGCCTGTTTATTCAGGGTTATTTTTGGTTTGGGTTTTATTTTGTTTTTAAACAAATGGATCCAGGATGGATAAATGCTGGGTTTTGGTCACTGTCTCCACATCAGCTCCTCAGGTCTGTTGGCCACCCTACCAGTAACTGGAAGAGGGAACACCGGGCCGTAGTGAGGTTCTGAGCCTCCCATTGCTCGTCCTCAACACTGATGCCACGGTACAGCACAGCTCCAGCCCGGACAGCAGCCTCAGTGCCAACAAGCCTCTGCCGGCTCCTCTCCTTCCCATTCTCTTTCCCAGCCTGCCCTGTGGGCTGCCCAAGACAAGGCTTCCAGCCAGGCCTTTGGTCATCATTTCACTGGGAACAAGCCCAAGCCGTGGTCACTACATGGAAGTCTCCTGGACATAACAGAGCCAGGTTCCAGGACAACAGGAATCCCCCTTACTGGGGAAGCTGGAGTTTGCTGACCAACAAGGAGGAAGAGATGAGACCTGCAGTGAACTGTCATTGTGCCAAGAAACCCTGGACCCAGGGCCAAGCATTTTCAGAACCAACCATTGTGTGTCTGTCTAGGAAGAGAGCTAAGGCCACTAGGGTGCTCGGCCCTCAAGATTGCTCCCCAGTCTTTACCTCAGGGGGTGCCACTCTTTATAAAGCGTGCCGGTGGGTGGACCTTTCCTCCATCACTCTCAGGCCTCGAGTCCTCAGGTCCTCTCCTTGAGCTGGCTGGGCAGAGGCATCCTCTCTTGTACCCCTGGCCTCAGCATTTAGACTCAGTTCTTTTTAGCCAGACCAATCCCCTATTCCACCCATGTTTTGGGGGGGGGCACCCAGAGAATGCTCTGAGAAGGAAGGTGGAAGGTAAGTCTCATTGATCCCTCCCCAGTTCCCAGGAATGGGCGGGAAGCCCAGTCTCCCCAGCTGGAAGGGCTCCGAGCCTGGCCTGCCTCCTCCCAAGCTCCCGTTCCTCCCCGCCACGCTCACCTTCTGTAAGTCACAGACACGGCAAAAGCCACGTCCACCCTGGGCTTAGGAGTCAATTGCTCCAGTCCTTTGGCACCCTGCCAGGAGACAAAGCTCAGGATGCTGGTTATGCTAGGAACATGCCCCTGCACCCCCACCCCAGCCTTTTGGGGACCTGCCACCACCCTCAATCAAGTCAGTGAACCTCTCAATCTTCCCTCACGGTGACTCCACAAGAAGAATCAGGCTGGAGAAAAGGGAGCCTAAAGAGTACATAGTGATTTGGGAGTTACTTGTTCATTCAAATCTTGCAATTTTTCCTCCTCTAAGGTTCTCTTTTTTGGCGGGGTGGGGGTGGGAGGGGAGTTGGGGAAAGGTTCAAACATCGTCAATTTTTCTGACTTTTTAAATCATCACCATTATTTTTAATTAAAAATGCCCGTATGCCTTTTTTTGGTCCAATTGTAAATAAAAATACCATTGTCCTGTTATTATGTCTTGAATTACTGCAAGGGTGTGGGGTTTTGCTGCACCTTACCTGCTTCAATCCAGCCTTTCCCTGCTGCTCAGCCTTTCCATACCAAATTGCAAGCATTTACCCCTCTGAATAATCAAGAAGTGGCAACAGGTATGGACTTGGATGGCAATGCTTTGGGATTCGCAGTTCTTCACCCTCTGTCAGGTAGGACCCCACAGCAATAGGGATAGATGTAGGGCTGAGTGTGGTGTTGCATATACATTCTCTGTGTGAAGTCAGCCCAATCTACATAGCAAGCTCCAAGCCAGCCAGGGCTACCCAACGAGACCTTGTCACAAGAAAAAAGAAAAAGGACTGGAGAGGTGGTTGAGCAGGTCAGAGTGCTTGCAGTGGACCTGGGCTCGGTTTCCAGTTCCCACAGCCAGATGTTTGCTGATATCTGTGACTCCAGTTGAGAGGATCCAGTAGGGGCATCTCAAGCATGTGGTGTATATAAACTCATGCAGGCACACACGTCCAAAATATAACTCAGTGTTAGAGCACAGGATCAACAAGCATGGAACCCTGGGCTCCATCTCCACTACCAAAAGAAATGTAGTACCTGGAGTCACAGGTACAATTGGTTTGTAAGTCATCAAGGACAGTTCTACTTCAGATCTGGCTGGATCCAGAGGTGCAAATAAGTAGCCTTAGGATTCTCCCTACCATGAAACTTTCTGGCCTCATTCTGCCATCTTTTGGGCTGTCTTCCGTAGAAGGGAAGCAGGAAGGCATGGAACAAACCATTCCAGGCTTACATTATCAAGTTTGATATGCTCAGAGGTGGAGAAAAATCAGCTCCTTCCCTATTCTATTTGATGGGTTTGATTTCAATATAGAAATCTAAAGAAAGGGCTCTAGTTGGCCTAGCTTAGGTTTGTGTGTGTTGTACTTAGCTCAGAAGGAGAGAGTACTGCTACAGGCCGTACTCCACAAGGATGTTGCATGCTGTGAATTTCAGCCCTTCTGGAGTAGCTTGGATGGGGTGAGGATAGGACAATTTCCCATAGCAAGAAATGTAAAATGTGAACCCTCTTGAGTTTTCACAATTCTTTGTGTATTCTATATCCAACTCCGTTGATAAATGTTTCTCTAAGTCTGCTGTGTTCTTGTTCTCATAACAGTATCTTTCGAAGAACAGAAAGTTTTATTTTATTTTATTTTATTTATTTATTTTTTTTTTTGACTTTTTGAGACAGGGTCTCCCTGTAGCCCAGCTGTCCTGGAACTCACTATGTAGACCAGGCTGGCCTTGAACTCACAAAGATCCGCCTGCCTCTGCCTCCCAAGTGCTAGGATTAAAGGCGTACAACCACCACGCCCGGATAATTTTTTTTAAGAACAAAGAATATTTGGTGCTAATTAGGATTGCAAACCAGGGGGCTGGAGAGATGGCTCAGCAGTTAAGAGCACTGACTGCTCTTGCAAAGGATCCCAGTTCAATTCCCAGTACCTACATGGTAGCTAAGTACTGTCTTTAGTGCTGGGAGTGGTAGCACACGCCTTTAATCCCAGCACTCAGGAGGCAGAGGCAGGCAGATTTCTGTGAGTTCAAGGCCACCCTGGTCTACAGAGGGAGCTCCAGGCCAGCTGAGACTAAAGGGAGACCCTGTCTCAGACCAAAAAAAGGATTGCAAACCAGGAAAATAGTTCATCAGCCCTGAAAATATCCTCTGAGGTTTTACAGCATCACACAGCCATTAAGCCACAGTGGGGCAGTGGGTTCATAGTGTCTCGATGGCTACCCTACATCATCTTAACTTTTAGCCACCTTGGACATCATAGTGGCCTGTTTGTTTTTTTAACCAGGGTCTCACATAACTGCCTGATGTGGAATTTGTTATGTAGATTAGGCTGGCCTTGAACTCACAGAAATCCACTTGCCTCTACCTTCCAAGCACTGGGTTAAAGAGTTAAAGGCCTGCACCATGCTGTATTTTGACACATATGTCAAAATTCACACTGAACGAGCTCTGGGTTGTGAAGATTTATTTTTACACATGTCCTTAAGTCTTGTCCACAAGTTACACAAATGCTAAGAGAGCTGAGCTTTTAAAGTCAGTTTAGAGACCTCCTGAGACCAGCTGAAGCACAGAAAGGTAGGTAGGAACTGGGTGCTTCAGCAAGGCTGTTGATTGACTTAATATAGTTAATCCATTAATCCAGTTGTCTTTGGCTTAATTGGCTTTTGTGGCTGTGGGGTCAGAGTTATCCTCCCAGCTGGTATAAAAGGCAGGGTTGTGTGAGTCTTGAGATCTGAGATCTCCCAAGATGAGCTGAAGTGCAGATACCAGGGCGTGGGCTAAAGAACACTCCCCCCCCCCCCCCCCCCCCCCAACCCTAAAAAAATCAGTAGCCTTGGGGCTGGAGAGATAGCCTAGCGTTAAGACGCACGCAACTACTCTTGCAGAGACCTGGTTCGATCCGCCAGCACCCACACTGGCGAGGAACAACGATCCTGTAAACTCCAATTCCAGGATGACTCCAAGTTCCAGGGGAATACCCAATACCGTCTTCTGGACCTCCATGGGCATTGGCAGAACATGGGTGCACAAAACCTACATGCAGACAGTACATTCATACACATAGAAAATAAATAAAAAATAAATTTAAAAAATAGAATAGTCACCTCTTCTTTAGCACGGCAAGAACAAGAAGCTGGAAGAAAAGAAATTGAAAGAAGACCCTTCCCACTGCACAAATAAGCCCTCCAAAAAACAATAAAATACCTTAGAAAAACCTAAACAAAGACATCCAAGAACTCTACAACAAAAATAATTTTAAGAGTCTTTAGAAGAAAGAAATTGAAAGAAGGACATGCAGAAGAATGGAAAAACCTCGCATGCTTTCATGGATTTGGGAAAATTAACATTGTAAAAATGTCCATTTCTGACGCAAAACTCTTATATAGATTTAGCACCGCAATCGCGCAATCAAAATCCCAAAGAGTTTTCCGTTCAATCAGCTTGGAAATAAAAAAAAAAGAGGTCCTTAATTCCATTTGGAAAAAACAAAAGACGCCCTGGAATAGTCAAAACAAAAACGCGCTGAGGTTGAAAAGAGCTACACAGGGGGGATCTCTATATCAGACTTCAAACTATAGCTAACGAGGCTATAGTCATAAAAAGCAGCCTGGTACCCGCGAACACAAAAACAGACCTGTTGACCAATGGAAAAGACAGAAGATTCAAATCTGAGGCCAACATACAATTTCAGCTTATCTCATATTTGACAAAGGGGCCCAAAGAAGACACAATGGAGAAAAGACAGGACTCTTCAGCGAAGTGGTGTGTGGCAAAACTAGGTATCAACTTGTAGAAGAATGAAAATTAAACCCTACGCTACCTCGCTCCCTGTACAAAAGTCAACTCCGAGGTGGATCAAAGACTCAACATGAAGAGACCCCAAAACTCGTAAAGGCATAGAAGAAAAAGTTTGGCAAGCGAGGCTGCAAGACATAGGCCATAGGAAAAGACGTCCTAAAATCAGAACAGCAGCTGTGCAAGAATTAAGGTGGACAATTGACAATGGGACCTCATTAAACTGCAAAGCTTCTGTACATCAAAAGGAAACAAAGAAGTGAAGAGAAAATCCCACAGAGTGGGAGGAAAGCCTCACCTAGATACATCGCGACAAAGGCATTGATTTCCAGAATGTATAGGCTACTCAAAAAACAAGAAAAGAAAACAAATGTACCCACTCGATAGAATGGAAGGCAAAGAAGCTGAACAGAGGGACTGTTCACAGTCAGGAATTAGAAGATGGCTGAGAAAGCTTTAGAAGTGTTCAACATCACTATCAATTAAGAAAATGCAAATCGGGGCTGGAGAGAATGGGCCTGAAGTGGTTAAGAGCACTGACTGCTCTTGGCAGAGGACCGCAGGTTCGATCCCAAGCACCCACAATGCGGCTGAGGACGTGCTGAAAACCTCCAAATTCAGGAGAACTGCCAGTTCCCCAGGAGAAATCGCGACACCGTGCTTCGTGGACCTCCGCGGCAGTTGCATACACGGGTAGCGAGCCAGATCTGCAATGGAGACTGTACATTCACACACATAGAAGAAAAAATAAAATAAATAAAAATTAAAAAAAAAAAAAAAAAAAAAGAAATGCAAATCAAAATCACTCTAAGATATCTTACTCCAATAAGACCTGGCTAGGATCAAGAAAACAAATGATACCAAGTGCTGGAGAGGTTGTGGGGAAAGGGGAACACTCATCCACTGCTGGTGGGAATGCAAACTGGTACAGCCACTATGGGAAAGCAGTGTGGAGAACCCTTGAAGACTTGGAATGAACTTGCCACCAGACCCAGCCATACCATGCCTAGGCATGTACCCTCAAGATTACGCCACCGACAAGATACATGCACAGCATGTTTATTTCAGCTCTCTTCACAATAGCAAGGAGCTGGAACCAACCCAAATGCCCCTCAATGAATGAGTGGATAGAGAAAATGTGGGTACATCTACACAATGGAGTTCTATGCAGCAGTAAAGTAAAGACAACATCATGAGCTTTGCAGGAAAATGGCTGGAGCTAGAGGAAACATGCTGAGGGAAGTAACACAGTCCAAGAAAAACAAATGATGATGGTATCCCTCATCTGGGTGGATGCTAGTGCCAATTATCTAGTTTGTAAGTATTTCTTGTGCATGGCCCTTGAGCTTTTTGTCCAAGCAGTTGGGAAGTGATGCATATTGGAAACAACAACAACAACAACAGAAAGTCGCATCAAAGAACTGACTGAAACAGTGAACTTTGCTCAAAAACAGTCAACTTCCACATGGAGAATATTGAGAAAGACTAGGAGAAAGAGATGAAAAGCAATGTTTGGCAAGAATGCATG